>JARTUT010001439.1:0-57912 GCA_030674115.1 Micraspis discolor | reverse complement strand
CTGAACTGATGTGATGACATCGATATAAAGTTCTGCATTTTCACAGAGGATAACACACTCAAGCATAATTTTAGCAAGAAATTTTTTGATTTGGAAATCCTGCATTCATCTACAAGCAAACATCCATGTTTTTCCCATTCCTCCATATGCTTTTTCCTTGAGCAAATCAAAAACTTCTTTTTCGAAATCAAATGTTCTATCAACATTTATGTATCTAGGAATAACAGAAATTTAAATATACCTCGCCGTTAGAAAGTATACAACAAACTTATTAAAACTAACTTGCACAGGGTAGTGGCAATATTTCATGCTCACTCATATGGTGATACAATGTTGAACTCTTAATCTTCATTAATATGCAGGAATAAATCCAATCAACAGTATATCGTGAGATTAAATGGTCAGTCTTGGGTCTCGGATGTAGCCAAGGAGGTCGATAACTTGGTTACACTAAATATCTGAGAAACGCCGGTTACTTCACTGAAGTAAACTGACAAATCCTACTTCCACGTCCTCGTCGTAATCTCTGGGTACGTGGCGTGCAATGACTGTACGTCATGTAGCAAACGGGAGAGGGTGAGGGCGAGCTTCCGGCGCCTTAAAACCGGAACAGTTCGGCTAAGGGAGATAACCCCAACAGAAAAATTCTGGTCCTCCAAGATCGGGGGTTGAGGCGTTAGGCCAGCTCCCTAACACTTGTAAAAAAGAGTATTTGCTAAAAATACTTCCACCAAGCCTCGGAATAGGACAGGAAATAAGTTACGACGACAATTGGCAAGAAAACGGACTACGATAATGGCAGCATGGAATGTGCAAGGATTTGGTAACAAGAGTGTAGAAGTGCTGTACGAGCTAAACCAGCAAAATGTGGACTTGGCAGTGCTTTCGGAGACAAAGAAAAAGGAAAAGGAAGTGAAGAACTAACCCACCATGTGCATTTTTGGTCAGGAATTGATAAATCAGCTCGAGCCGCGTCGGGGGTGTCCATTTTAGTTAGCAAAAAACATAGAAATTTCATAACGGGTTTTGAGTGCATATCTGATAGAATAATGACGCTGACGGTGAGGTTCTTTGGGATCGAAACTGTGGTAATTGGAGTATACGGACCGACAGATGACTCCAATAGACAAATAAAAGACAACTTCTATAAAGACCTAAGAGATGTGATAATGAAAAAAAATCATCAGGAGATTATTATTGCGGGAGATCTTAACGGAAGAGTGGGATCCAAGCAAGATGATGAAATAATAGGACCACATGGCGAAGTAGTGATGAATCAATCGGGGGAACTACTAACTGAATACTGCAGTGAACATCACTTAAAAATACTCAACGGATTTTACATGCTCAAGTGGATACATAGATACACTTGGGAGAGGCCTACGTTGAATCAAAGATCCATTATTGATTATTTCATAATAAAACAAAAGTCCCAGATGAAAGTAAATGACTGTCGGGTTAAAAGAGGACCGAATTGTGGATCCGACCACTACATGCTAGAAATGAGAGTAGTATGGCCTTTCACAGGAAAGAATAAACGAACTACCCAAAGTGGTCCCCACAAGAATATAAATAAGGAACAACAAGAAAGATATAAATTATATCTGTTGGCGGATCCCAGTGTAAGGGAGTTATATGAAAGAAGATTGACAGCTGAAATGGGAAAGATCGAGGAATCTGATGACTTAGACAGGGAATACCTAAATATTGTGAAAGCAATACATAGCGCAGCCAATCAGGCGCTAGGAACGATGGAGAGAAAGAACAGAAGGTGGAAACCATTTTGGTTGACGGAAGAAATTGAAGATCTGATAGAGGAGAAGAGGTTATTTCATAATAAACAAAAGTCCCAGATGAAAGTAAATGACTGTCGGGTTAAAAGAGGACCGAATTGTGGATCCGACCACTACATGCTAGAAATGAGAGTAGTATGGCCTTTCACAGGAAATAATAAACGAACTACCCAAAGTGGTCCCCACAAGAATATAAATAAGGAACAACAAGAAAGATATAAATTATATCTGTTAATATATATATATATATATTATTATAACTCTCTTCTTCTTTCATGACTAGATCAAGTTGCTGATTAGATTTGTAATTATTATTTTTTTTGCATTAGAAAGCCTTTCCTTTCTAGCACTCGAAGGCTCTGCATTCACTAATTTCGTTAGAAATTATGATATGGCAATTTTCGCTCTGCACATCACAAATTTTGTATTTATTTAGGATTTCAATATAATCCTCCAGTTGATCCACTGTGGTTACAGTGACCATTACGTCAACTGCTCTATTCATAATATTACCCCATATCGAAGTTTGAGTAAGAACAACAGATCTCTCCACAAAAAAGGGATGTTGTTTTTCTGATAGAGGAGAAGAGGTTGTATTATGGTAGATGGTTGGCGACACCAGGGAGGGAAAAAAGAGAAGAATACAAGGAAAAGAACAAAGAACTACGGAAAAAAATCAGAGAAACAAAAAACCTTTTTTGGGAACGGAAATGTAGCGAAATAGAGTGTAAGTTGGGGGGAGCAAGAACAACTGAAGTATGGAGGACAATAGGAAATATGAAGGCCGATAACAACTACCACAAATTTCAGCTGGTGAGTTTGGAAACTTGGGAGAAGCACTATGAGGGTTTGCTCGCAGAGGATCGTATTGAGTACAAGCAAGACGATCAACAGAGAGAACAGAAAACAGAATATGAGGACCCAATGATAACGGAAGAGCAAATAATAAGAAATGTACAGAAGATGAAGAATGGTAGAGCACCTGGGCCGGGGGGTGTTACTATAGAACTTATAAAATACGGGGGAGAGGAGATCATGCGCAGAATTACAAATTTGTTCAGTAACTGTCTAAAATCGGTACAGACGCCCAAGGAATGGAAGATAGCGTGGATAACGTCAGTTTTCAAGAAAGGGAATAGAAAGGATCCGGCGTGCTACAGAGGGTTGAGTGTTACTGGTAGTATAAGCCGACTGTTCGGAAGGATACTTCAAGAAAGGGTGAGACAGGAAATTGGAACTATAATAAGCGAAGATCAGAGTGGTTTCATGCCAGGGCGATCGTGCGTGGATAATCTTTTCTCTCTCGGACAGATCGAAGAACGAAGTCTACGCTGGTTTGGACACCTTATGAGAATGCCTGAAGAGAGATGGCCTAGGACACTTTTCAACTGGAAACCACCAGGAAAGAGAAAACGAGGAAGGCCGAGGAGATCATGGCATGAGGGCGTCAGGAAGGCTATGGAGGAACGAGGCCTAGATGAGGGAATCGCACAGGACAGAAACGCTTGGAGGAAGGGATTGAGCAGACGGCAACTAGCTGTATAAGATAGAATACTTATTGTATTTTTTTCTGGCTCAATATATATATATATATAACAGTATATCGTATACCATTTTTCTTGCGTTCATTAACTCTTATGAATGTTTATATCAACTCTTGTTGAACTTTTGGCAGGTTCTTTTTGGATGAATCTAATTTATAACTCTCTTCTTCTTTCATGACTAGATCAAGTTGCTGATTAGATTTGTAATAATTATTTTTTTTTGCATTAGAAAGCCTTTCCTTTCCAGCACTCGAAGGCTCTGCATTCACTAATTTCGTTAGAAATTATGATATGGCAATTTTCGCTCTGCACATCACAAATTTTGTATTTATTTAGGATTTCAATATAATCCTCCAGTTGATCCACTGTGGTTACAGTGTCCATTACGTCAACTGCTCTATTCATAATATTACCCCATATCGAAGTTTGAGTAAGAACAACAGATCTCTCCACAAAAAAGGGATGTTGTTTTTCTGAAGTGCCACCTTAGAAAATATGCTTATGAAATTTATTAGTATTCCACTGAAGAGGTAGTCTAACGTGGATCTAATCATTTTGGATAAGCAGGAGAAGGTTTGTAATATCAGTAGGAAGGTTTTCTATTGGGATTGGTAAGGAATGATATGGAAGGTCCGGTTCAAAGTAGTTACTACAGGATGTGTGTGAAGTTGGCCCCGCACTTTTTGATTTTTGAAAAGGGTTTTGTTGTGCTGAATTGTGCTAGGTTTGTGCTGCTTTGTGCTGTTCGAATTTTCTCGTTATTTCAAGTAGTTTTCGAGATATTTCACAAAATGCATAAAATGGGCCAGCCCCGCACTTTTTGAAAATTTGAGTTTTAACCACTGAAATGAATTGTGCTAGACGTATACTGAGTTGTGCCGTTCGAATTTTTGAGATGGATCTCTTAATTTCCCAGAAAATGGAAAATCAACAAAAAAGTTAGCCCCGCACTTTTGTTTTTTTTTTTTTTTTTTATCGGAAATGAGTGTAAAAAGTTGTGCTAGGTTTGTGCTGAGTTGTGCTGTGAAAATTTTCATGGAAATACCTCACATTTTCCGGAAAATTCCGAAAATCCATTACAAGGCTAGCCCCGCACTTTCGTTTTTTTTTCAATCGGAATATGTGAAAAAAATTGTGCTTTGTCTTTGAATTCTGATTCAACAGAAGCAGAACTGATAATGGCCTCTCCATATCCAAAAATCGGTATCATCACTCCACTGAAAATAGGATAGTAATGTACCAATTTTTTCAGTTTAGTCTTCATATCAGGTATGTAAAAAGGGTTTATTTGATTCCCTCCCTCAGAACTTTGGATAATATTTTTACATTCTGTAAAAATATTTCTCGTCCACACCGTAATGTTTTCATCTACATCGTCTGATAATAACACATTGTCTTGTTCTTGTTGTTCCTCTTCCTCCCTTCCATCGTTGAAATATACGTCATTCTCAATTCCTTTTGTGTCAGTAACGAGAGAATCGTATGACTGCTATGCCACTACATTTTCACCATTTTTGTTTGATCCGAAATCTTCACTACAACTGAGTTCAATTATATGTTTTATTTTCTCTCGAAATTTAGATAAATATGTTTGCTTTGCTAATGCACCCATAGTATACATGTAAAATTTCTTCACTTTCGGTTGTGCTTTCGTTAAACAGGGCCATCTTGATACAAAATTCATATTATGACAAATATCCAATCTAATGAATGAATTAGGCAACTCGAATCCTACTCTTTCATCTGAAGTGCATGACAGACGCTAAGATAATGTTTTAAACATTTGCATTGTCCAAAAGCTTTAGAGATGGCATTGAGTAGAGCTTTATCAAAATCACAAACTACGGTTCGATGAAATGGAAAATTAGACTTATGTTTTTCGCCTATTCTGAGGAATTCCAACAGCCAAAAGTGTATAGCATTTGTATTTTGGACTGCACTCAGCATTTGAAAAATGGGCATTTTATAAGTAGGGGCATCTGTTACTGCTTGGTAAAGATATATATGGGAACATAATTCACCTGTAGGTAATAGGATTTTCTTTATGAGGGATCCCGTGCCGTCCAAATAAATAGTCTCATGGTAATCCATATATACTGCAATTTGCTCAGGCTGCCAATAATGAACGAAGAATGGATCAATGCTTATAGTATGGATAGATCCAACAAAGGACTTATGTTTCATGTATTGCAAACTGAAAATAGGACAAGTTCCCTTGATCTGGAGGGATTTATCTTTATGTTCCTGTTTTGCCTTTCACGAAGTTGTAGCCTTATATAAATTTGGAGGTTACTCATCATAAATCTTCATGACTTTATCCGCTTCACTTCTACGCCATTTGGATGCTGAAGTAATCCCAGCTGCCAGTTGTTCAGCAGTTATTTTTCTTTTTTCCCCTTTCAACGGACGTTTTTTGAGATGTTTCACTGAAGGGTCAAACTTATCGATCGAACACTCCATAGCAACATCATCTAAACATGAAGATGGTTCGTTGGCTATAGTTCCTAGCAAGGTTGCTTTACATTCGACACAAGAAGCTTGTATTTTTGTGTATATACCAAATCGGACATTTTACACCGTTTGAATATGAAGGCACAAAGAAGTTTTGTTTCTTTGTGAACAAGATCGAATATTGTATTTGTCCACCTTCCTCTTTTGAGTGTTGAATAATTTCGTTGAATCTTTTGCTTAGATTTATAAATGACACTTTCAGAATCAATATCGTGCCAGATTTTATAAGGAATTCTAATACAAAATTTAATTTCTGAAGCGGCAATCGACGAATTCGACGAATCAAGTGAGGCTTCTAAAAAGCTATCAGAAGGATTGGATTCAGCTCCTATTTCGTGATAGTCCAAAAGAAAATCTTTAAGTCCGTACCTGTTGGTTAGAAGAATCGTATATACAGGGTGAGTCTTTGACCACTGCGTTAATTTTAACCATAGATTCTTGACGTCAAAAGAAACATTTTCTTCCTATAACATTTTTCCAAATTTGGCCCCGTTCAAAAGATATAGGGTGTTGAAATTTCATAAAAAAATTGCATTTTCACCTGTAATATTCAAACCACAATATCAATTGAAATGATCTCTAGTTGAAGGTTTTTGATAACAGTCATGCATGTTTTGGCATCAATAGATTTATTCCATTTCTTGTGGGTTTCTCGCTACTACTCTACAGATTGGTTAAATTGCATGAAAAACAAATATCGCTTGAACTAAAGGTCCGTATCTCGTACTTCCTGGAATCATTAGTCTTTTTTGCATATAAAATCATTCTTCATCTTTCCTCCTAAATTGCACCATTCTTGAGATATTTGAAGTTGAAAGGAATTAAATCGATATAATTTTGTCCAAATTTTCTGATTTTCCCAAATCCAACTCTGTGCTGAAATGATTCAATAACAAGATTTGTTCAATGTTGCCATATTTTATGTCTATATTAAATATTTCTTCAAAATGTTGGGGAAATCTCTTCCCTCTATGGTTCCACCACTAAAAACTAATAGATGAAATTAACCACTGAACAATTTTTGTCTTACATTCACCACAAAATCTAAATTGCCATTTGCTGTATTCATTGTTAGTGATGTCTAGCACCTTCTTTAATATTTAATCCAGAATAATATTCCATAATAAATAAAGAAAAAGTTTTCCATCGCTCTTCGGTATATTTTGACCGTTGAAATAGGTAAAGTATTTTCTGTCAGGACCTGTTAAATTGAAGACTTGTCTTTATGAAGAGCTGGTTTTTATAGCTTCAGGCTTTCAGGGTTCATCAAATTATATCTATTCTAACATAGGAATGCTGCAAATTGAGCTCATATGAGTTTTAAAAACTTCGAACCCAGACTCCTAGATTTGTTTTATACCTTTATTATCTTTATTTCATACACCCATTCAACCTTGTTCACAAACTTAAGAGATAATAGAATTTGACTTAGTTTTAATATATCTGAATGTTTGTTATGATGCATGGTTAATTAAAATTCAATCAATATTGAAACTGGAAGATATAAGCTCATAAACAAGAAAGATTAGAATAGAAGGCAATTTCTGACCATAATCATTTCATACTGAATTGAATAATTTAAAACTATCGATATTATCCCTAAAAATCTTTCCACTTTTTTTTTGAGATACAAATAACTTTTGACAGTTTCAAACAGAATCAAAACAACAAGGAACCACAGAATACTTTTTATTTGGAACTACCCACCACAGAGACGTTATAATATTTTAATGTGATAATAATTCATTCTAATTATTCTGAGGAAAATTATAACTAAAGATCAATAATAGTTACAGATATTATCTTTCATTTAAAAAACATTGCATATATTAATTTTTTTCTCTCATGGGGTTCGGTGATAAATTAATATTCTATGGTAAGGTATTAAAATTTGACATAATCTATGAATAACCATTATTCAATATTTATGTTCTTGTTTACGTTATTTACTCTGATTATAAAAATCAGTAATTATAGTCTAAATAGAATAGATTCATATTAATGATTTAACAAAAAATTTTTATCAAAGAACACCTAGTTGATTTTTCAAAATCAAATTTAGGTATTTCTTCAAGAAAGTATAATTGCACACCTAAATCTGGAAATACTTGTAATCTATCCAGGTAAATTGTTATTGGGATTCAGTACAGAAAATACCTGTTCACTGGTCTCTGTCAAGGAGAAGAAACTTCAGAAATATCAGTGTTTGGAAAATCATAGATGATTTTTTCTGGCTTTGAGTGAAAAGAAAGCACAGTGACAACCTCTTGCATTGGAAGTTTCATAGAAATGATGGTTATCATGATTTGGAAATTTTAAGAAGAAAATTACAAATGTATGATGATAACACCCAATAATTCTGAGGTTTTTTTGGAAATTCTCACTAGAAAGGCATGGTTTATACTCTTGAAGTAGAAAGAAAATATAGTAGAACAACAAAAATCTATGTTTATGATGTTGAATTTTTTTTACCAGAAAATAAGTATTTTGCATCTTCCTTCTGGATATGGACCTCATCGGATGAAACATGAGTGAGTGAATCATTACTTAGAGGGAAAATATTGTTTTTAAACAATTCAGATTCAATAGTGAATGCTGTGGAAGGTATTTTTCATTCAAAGTAAACTGGACTACAGAGGGGTATTTGCCCAATGTGAAAACTAAAAATGCTTATAACTTTTGAACGCAGCTGAATTTGGAAAAACCGTAATGGAAAAAGTGTTTCTTTTGATCTCAAGAACCTATGGTTAAAATTAACGCAGTGGTCAAAGACTCACCCTGTATGTATTTCGCCGATATGGATTTGTCCATCAATACACTTATCTCTTCATATTCCATCGACTTGGGGGGGATTAATTTGAAGTTATTTTGGAAAATAGATTTGTATTTTGGATTCATAAAAATGTTTTTCAATTCACTCATTCGGGGATCCATTACAATCAAGAAAAATAGTTCACCACTCGCAAGTTCACCACCCTCAGACACAATATCAAACTTTATTTTACGTGCTGAAAAACTTCTGTGCTATAGTGACTACGTGACTACCAAAGCTGTTAATTGGATGATCGGTTCGAGATGGTATGGGCAAGTTGATGAGATGTTGCCAAAATATTGACCTAACAATATCTTTTTCGCTGATGATGCATAAAATAAAGTCGAAACCTATCATTGTATCGTATTCATTAATGTATTAGTTAATTGTTCTTAATGAACAACTAAGAAATTTAGGAAATAAAAATTTAGTATCAATATTTTCTTCTCAAAATCACAATCTGGCAACTTCTCCTATCCACGCCCATCCACCTGGAAGTAATAAAATTCTGGATGAGTCATACGATTTTGTTTACACGGTCGCACCACAGGGTAGCATCTAATTCGATGAACTGCTACTACGTTTCATTCTATCAAGATTTTCCAGGAATATACTGATTTCTCCAAATTTTCATCTTCTGGGAAAAAAATTTCATGTGAATTTTGAAAATTAGGTTTGAACGAGTTTGTACGACAGGAGCATAAATTTTGGTCATTTCGATTCGGAAGAAAGAACACAAAAAGAATATTGAAAATTTTTAAACTCGATTTCCCGGTATATCAGAGTTTTTTTCGAGGAAGTTCGAAAAGCACAAATCAGTGTATTCACTGTTGAATGAGATTCAGTTATGAAATGACCGTCAAATGGAAAGAAAAAATGAAAATTTATATTATTCGCTTTTACTCACTTAGTGAAATATCTTATTAATCGTACCATTTGAAAAAAAACTTTTACGGCACAAAGCAGCACAAACCTTGCACAATTCAGCACCACAAACATTTTATCGAAAATCAAAAAGTGCGGGGCTAACTTCACAACAGTGTTGCCATTCACACAATTCATCATTCAATCAACTGATATTTTGATTTTTCACCGTTTAAAAAGATAACTTGAAGTTTTTTCTGAAAAAATTATCAGCATAAATGTAGCACAACTCTATGAGATGATTTTTATGGAAAAAAAGAGAAAGTGCGGGGCTATCTTTTTTCGAATTTTCCAGTTTTTTCGGAAAGAAAAACTCGATTTTTCAAAAATATTAACGGCACATCTTCATACACGCGTAGCACAATTTTTTCCACATATTCCGATTGAAAAAAAAAAACGAAAGTGCGGGCTAGCCTTATAATGGATTTTCGGGATTTTCCGGAAAATGTGAGGTATTTCCATGAATATTTTTACGGCACAACGCAGCACAAGCCTAGCACAACTTTTTACACTCATTTCCGATAAGAAAGAACCAAAGTGCGGGGCTAACTTTTTTTTTGATTTTCCATTTCCTGGGAAATGAAGAGATCCATCTCAAAAATTCGAACGGCACAACTCAGTATACGTCTAGCACAATTCATTTCAGTGGTTAAAACTCAAATTTTCAAAAAGTGCGGGGCTGGCCCATTTTATGCATTTTGTGAAATATCTCGAAAACTAGTTGAAATAACGAGAAAATTCAAACAGCACAAAGCAGCACAAACCTAGCACAATTTAGCACATTAAAAATTTTTTCGAAAATCAAAAAGTGCGGGGCCAACTTCACACACATTACTACAGGATGGCATGGGTGATTTGGGAGCTCTCTTTCTGTGATGATGAAAATATATGTATTTTCATTCTCAAAAAGTTTCAATTCAACATATAAAATAAATAATTTCAATATATATATATATATATGTAAAGTAGTTTAAGGGATTCGACCAGGGTTACACCAATAATCTACTCTGTTTTCATTGCCGAGCTTTCGGATTTATTCGATCCTTCTTCAAGGGCTTCTACAAAATTAACACGAAATCAACGACAATGCATAACAACACAAATTCAAATACAATTGTGAAGATAAACATGTATTATTACATTTGATTTTTAAGATTTACTTACTCAAAGTGAGGTTAGGGTGCCATATAACCAAAGATCTCATACAAGTAGGAATTTCAGTGAGTGACAGCTGTGTTTCTTCGCTGACAATGGTTGTTATACAATTTTACAATAATATATGGAGTTTACAATTTTAAAAGAGCAGTAAAATACAACGCTTTCATTTACGTCTTCAATCATACGTGACATAGGAAAATGACAAAAGGCATCACAGAGTTTGTGGGATAAACTCACGTCAAAAAAGTCATTCGTCCACCGGTTATTTTCTCGGTTTGGATATGTCAACAGATATGTGTAGATATTACTGAGATTTTGGGTATCGGATTTTCTGTTAATTGGGTCTTCTTTTTCATTGATATGTATCATTTCAAGTATAATTCTTTTGTTATTTTTAGATTCTCTATTTACTACTTCCTCATCATCGAAAAGGAAGTTGTGATCATGTTCCAGTGCATGTTTTGCCAAAGCACATCTTTTGTTTTTCTTATTTATGTCACTTTTATGAAGCGATATACGATTTTTCAATAATTGAGATGTCTACCCCACATAACCTCTCAAACAATTTTCACACGTTATCCTGTAGATTACGTTTGAACATAGATTGGTTGAGGTTGGGTCCTTTAACCTATTATACAGATTTTTGACAGTCTTATGATTATATTCCGCAATCCTTGTATTCTCTCCACTTAAACATCTTTTTACCTTAAAAGTTAGTCCTCTTATGTTGATGATGCTGCCAAACTTTACTTCTAGTGTTTCTTGTCTCTCCACAGATCACCACTGGTCTTATCGGGCTGCTGTTTACTTGTGGAATGTTCGCTATAAAGCAGCTTCGATATCATTCCTCTAGGATACCCATTCTAAAGAAGGATATTAAAAAGTTTATCCATGGACCTCTTCAAAAAACTGGGGTGACATATTTTGTTAACTCTATTCTTCATCTCCCTTATACAATTTACCTTCACTTGTACTTGGTGGTCAGATTTAAAATGTATTATTTTATCTGAAGCAGTTTCTTTTCTGTGCCAGTCAAGATGAATGACATTGTTCACTCTATATAATCTTGTATCTAAAAAACTAACAGATTTGTTAGCGTCCTCCAATTCGATGGTAAACTGTATATGTTGGTTATAACCGTTAAAAATTTTCGACATCATCTTTGTGTAAGGCCACAATAAGATCGTACACAAGTTTCTTGCGACTTATGCACCAACTTTGGAGTGCACTCATCTAACACATGGTCCATTTCATATTGTTCTAATATCGGGCATTTTTGAGCCCATGGCACATCCAAAAATCTGAAAATAAAAGTTACCGTCAAAGGAAAAACAATTATTGCGAAGTATGAACTTTATGATTTCAAAAAACAGATCTTTTGGCATTTCTGTATTACTCGAAATGTTGTTCCATTTTTGATCAAGTACATCTACTATAACATCCTCACATAGGTTTTCAAATAGGTTTACCACATCTAGGGTAATGATAACGTAGTTCTCATCCAATATAAAGTCATTAACACATGAGGCGAACTCAAATGAGTCTTTAATGAAATTATTCATTATTTCTATCATAGGCCAGAGTTAAAATCTCTGTCATAAACCCAGTCAACTTTCCGATAGGGCTGCTAACACTCGACACAAAAGGTCGTACAGGATATCCTTGTTTATGTAATTTAGGATTGCCATAAATTTTGGGGCAAGCAGAATTATATGATTTTAAAGCTTTAGCTTCACTATCGTTTAAAATATCAAGATCTTTCAACCTTTTAACATACCCATTACTCCTCCTCTCTCTCTCTCTCTCTCTATATATATATATATATATATATATATATATATATATATTTATCTAACAGACGTGTTCAGTCCCGGTACATGCGACAGGCTACCTGAGACCCGTATGATCCAGATGGTTTTTGCGTGTATATATGTGGAAAATCTGCTTTAAGGAAATATAACTCCTCAGGCAACTTTAGAGGGGAAAAAATTTTTTCATTCAAAAAAGTGATATACTTGATTCACGTTTTGAAGCCCGATATCCTGAACCGACTTTTCATTCCCACATATACGCCGACGGGATGTTCTCCAAACCTTTTCAGTCCCTGCGGTGTTGTCAGATCGTTGGGACTGGTCGCGTCGGTTAGTTATACCGCAAATAACTCTAATTGCATATCTTATGTTGAGAAGTGACTGACGAGGATCTTTTACTTTTTTCAGTAGAAGGTCACATGAAATGTATCCACTGAGTTCTCCCAAAATCTATCGCTTCTTACAACTTATACAATCCCAATAGACAGAACCGTCGTATAGAAGATTGCTTTATTTAATTCTTCGAACCGGAACGATAATGAAATAACTCATGTTCACTGGTATTTAAATCTTCAACCGAATTATCATTGAAGTTCATAAAAATCAGGTACAATTGCTCATCGTCAGACAGTATGTAAGAAATTTTCCGCATAATAAAGTTTTTTTCGATAACAACTGACATATGAATCATATTTGAAAAACTATTATAAAAGAAATTTAAATCTATCTCTAAAGGTTTTTGTTAAGAAAAATTTTCAATATTTTACGACATAATAATAATATAAAACTTTTTTCATTATTGAAAAACAAAAATTATGAGTAATATTTTTTACAATTTTGGGTTCAATATTTGGAACACACTGTGATGTGTTTGAAAATTTCAGTAATTGAGAAATTTTTGTAGTTTTCCAGTTTGTTTTTGATATTTTGTAACAAAATTTGACGAATGCCGATATGAAACTAGATCTTTAAGATATCATTTACGAAGAGAAAACATCAGAGAGATAACTTCTTCAAATTACTCATTTTTTCACCTGGATAACTAGAAGTATTCGGGCTTCAAGAAAATTCATCATGTGTTAAAGTTTTTAATGTTCAATGTTTCAAATAATTTAAGTTCTTCAGAAGTGCTTTATAGCCACTCGGAATCCCCTATTCTAAGCTGTATCGAAAAAAATTGTTTTATTGGGATAAAATTAAATGACCTTATTTATATCTTCATAAACCCAATCGATTGGAAATATTTTTGACTCGCTAGTCGAAAAGTTTATCTGTTTTGGTAGAACAATAGCTTGCTGTTCTACTTGGAACAACCAAGCAATAGTAATAAACCCTAATCTCATTAATATCCTGAAACCAAATGCAATAATAACCCTCGTAATTCTTTTAGGATTTATCAGGAAGATCGCATCAAACCGTTTGAAATTTGCATTTCCTATGGGGATATTTCACTCTACCGAGTCCAAGAAAGTTGTCATGAATGTAAAATTGTATTGAAAAAACAGAAATGGTTTAACATCTCATAGTGATACCGTTGGTTTTTGTGACCAGCATGTTGGGATATATTGAATTTCAAAACTCCGCGTTACAGGCCAGAGCGCTGACCCTTGGACCCTGAGTAGGTGATTAACAAGGGATAAATAGAGTTCAGTTTCACCCGTATTTATTCAAAATTTGAAAAATCATATCTCGGAAACTATTGGTTTGTCAAAGTCGAAAACGGTATTGGTGTATACGCCTGATAAAAGTGCACCATAAAAAATTTTTTATTTAGAAAATTTTATTTTGTTACTTCGCAATTATTCTACCGATTTATGCGAATAACGAACTCCGCCGAGATATTTATAACTCAAATCTACTCTGAAAATTTCAACTCTAGCTCTATCGTATTCACGGAAGTAGCAGTTATTCTTAATAGTAACAAAAAAGTGATAAGAATCAGTATTTACTGAAAAAAAAATTGTAGTTGAGATTTGAAGATGACGAATGAGGAAAGCATTCAATTTCTAAAATCAATTCACCTTTGTATCTTAAATTCAGTAAACAAGCGAGGCAGGAATTTTCACGCGCTTGTTCCTAGTTGAACAGCGAGCTATCGTTTGTTCAAATGCCTGTAACTTTCGAATCTCGATTGATTGTCCATTGTCCAAATATATGGGCCAAAAACGTCGGATAGTTCTGCATTAATTATGCATTTGGAATTTCGTTTCCTCAACATTTCCTAACATACTAACATATCCACCAGATAAACTTTGTCAAATTTCATAGAAACCGATCCTAAATACTTGATATCTCGTAAGATATTCATCAGCATTAAGAATAAGCACGCTGATGCTCATGACCTCACGTCAGTACTTTTCTAAAATTTTTAAGATCCATCCATATTCTTGTACATTTCTCAAATAAAATTTTGTCCAGATTCATTTCATTTCAGTGAACATAAAAAAAATTCGCAAAAGTCAAATTCAGAAAAATATCGAAAATTTTCCGTACCGATTCCCTATAAAGGGTGAATGAAATTTCCATGATTCTTATGAATATGATTCGTAAGTCAGTTGTTGTCCAAAGAATGATAATAAAATTTTTATGCGAAAAATTTTCCAGGTAGTTTTCTTCTAACGACGAGCTATTGTACCCCATTTTTATGACTTTCAACTATACTCGTTTGAAGAATGAAATATCAGTGAGATGAGATCATATTTTCGGTCCGCTTGGAAGAAATGAATAAACTATCTTCTGGAGGGTGGTCTCCTATATCGGGTTTGTATAAGTTGTAGAAAAATGAGAATTTCGGGTTTATACACATGGCACAGAGTTGCCAGATTTAGGGATTGGAGACGTTGATCGAGTATACCGTTTACATACAGCAAGACTGGGTCGCCGGAAGCGCCCTCGCACTGGCCGTTCCCCGAAGTATTTCTGTATAAAATATGATGTTTCACCGACTTTTCGGACCCGGCTCAAAATTCATATCTAACACCCCCTGACCCCCCTGATTATGATTCCATTGAAAAACGTTGTCAGACCCGGAGCCGGGTCTGACAACGTCACTTTTGGACCGAAAAGTCGGTAGAGTATACAGATTTGGGTCTGTGTAGGCGGTCAAACAAATCTATATATATTTGTCCCAATATATTTAGGTCCTCCATCAACAGCCGATTTACATATCATAGGTCCTCCGGGGTCGATAGGTCTTCCGTATATGGAGGACCTAACGCAATCAATGCTAAACGCTTACAAACATCACCCGGAGTCTACCATAAAATTTTCAGATGGACGACTGAAAACTGGAATTTCGCATTTTTGTATAATTTAGTTCAGCGCTCTGCTCACTCACTCATTGGTGGCGCTCTCGCTCGCGTATACCCTTATGAGTATATGCAATTTACATTTTACGGTGGATCACTCCTCCATGTATACGTCAGAACTAACTTACAGTGGATAGGTCCTCCGGAGAATTGACAACGTTGCATTCACCAAGAATGAATCCAAATTAAATGAGGATATCGCCTATTCTGCAAGTTTGGCGTGCGCTTGGAGAGATCGAAGAGTAGAAAGAAGTGCGTTCACGTTATATGTCCGACTTTCTTCTTCATAAGCGTCAAGATACTTTACTCTATTGAATAAATAATGAATAAATAATAAATAATTGATTAAATGTATAGTTGTATAGGATTATGTTGGTCGCATGTGTTTTTTGTTAGGTCGCAATGGGTTATAAGAATGATTCATTTCGTCATTATTCTCAAACTACTGATGATACATAAAAACTAATAACAGATTAGGAATCCACGCCCTCGATTTGGTAAATAACGAGATCCACGTTTTCTTGAACAAAAAACATAAAGGAGACACTTATATATACAGGGTGTTCATAAATTGAACGTACAAACGAAAAGGGGAGATTCCTTAAGTGAGTTTAAGAAAAAAAGTCCCATAAACATGGGGTCGCAAACGTTTCGTTTTCGAGATACAGAGTGTTGAAGTTTTTAATTTTTTTCAAGTTTTTTTCTCATAGTATCTACACTTCACAAGATATTCAACTGAAATTTGGCATAGATATTACATTTGAGAGTTCTCATCACGTGACATGGCAATTTTGATAGATAATTTACAAAGTGATATTTATTCTGGAACACTGCCACCTGTTTTTCTGCAGAACTTTTTTTGGTGAGCAACTGTTAATTTGAAAAAATGTTAAAAGAAGCTTTGTTCATATACTAAATTTTTCGGTCTCATGTAGTTTTGTCGTATCTACCAACGATTTCGAGAAAAAAAAATTTGAACGATTCTCTCGAAATCCTCGTGAAAATCCAAATTAGGATGGGAAGGCCAGTTTGTAAGGTGTGGTCAATGAATGTAGTCTCAGTTTTTATGGAAATTTTCCTGATCTGTATCGATGATTCATAAAGATTCGATAAACTCGTATAATGAACACAAAAAATGTATTACAACAAGAAACGTAAAACTAAAAAAAAATCATAACAAGAAACCTAAGTAACCGCAAAGGACTGAACTACAGTAAATGTTGAAAATGTCCTCTCCCAACTTTTATACAAGCTTCTGATCTTCGTCTCATAGACGATCGAACTCTTTCAAACACTCCCGGAATATTTCTAACTGTATCAAATGCGCCTATTTTCTCAGTTCTTCTATGGTGTTCACGGGTGTCGAGTATACTAGAGATTTGAGGTGGCCCCATAAAAAGTAATCTAAACTATTTAAGTTTGGGGATCTGGCGGGCCATGACTCAGGACCATCCCGTCCAATCCACCTGTTTCATAATTTTCGTCCAAATACTCCCTGCCAAAACTGAAAAATGAGCAGGAGCAACGTCATGCATGAACCACATTTCTCGTCGTAGCATAAGAGGTATATCTTCCAATAACAAGGCCAAATCGTTTTCTAAAAAATGTCTTTATGATTCTGGTTTCACAGTACGACTGAATCAACGTGTCACTCACGAGCGAGAAATAGTCACTTTTTTCACCAGAGTTCTAATTTGTAGAAATTGAGAAATTCATTGATTGCGAAGAAAGTGTTGCACGACGATGTGTGGATGAACGACGATTTCGTTCTCTCGTTGGACACAGGTCATATGCTCCAACATATGTTACGCGTTAATCGTAAAGTGAAATGAACATATACGTGGGCCGCACGAAACGAGCAAGCAACTTGGAATAAAAATGAATGAATTCAACCAATAACAATGAGTTGCAGTAACATAACCGCCCACCTAAAATGGAATATTTTATGAAACAAAGCAAATATAAAATTGAAAAGATATCGAACATAAAGCAAGAAAAATATATACATATATACATCAACATACGTCTTAATTATTGAGGAGGTAATGGACATAATTTAACCACTGATCTCTGCAGTACACCTTGAGTAGTCCGAACAGTAGCTACTCTAGCTATTTTATCAGCGCCAGGATGCAATTTCTCAATGCGTCCAAGTCGCCAGCGCAATGGAGGGAGTGGATCATCTTTTATCAAGACGAGTGCACCTATTGAATAAGGAGGCGAGTCACTATTGAACCACTTTTTTCGTTGTTGCAGTGTATTCAGGTATTCTAAATTCCATCTTTTCCAAAAATCCTGATGGATACGAGTTGACTGTAAAGTGGACTGTAAAGTCTGAGCACCTGGATGCAGATATATTTTATGGAAATGCTTAATAAGGAGCTCAGTAAGACGACGAGATGAAGGAAGCAAAACTGGGTGTTTGTGATCATAAGCCAGACCAGAAAAAGACAGACGACCGACCACCCTGAGAACACCATCTTCTCTAACAAATGGATTCAACTTTCGAAATGATTTAGATATGGGATTTCCCGAGATGGGATTATCGATCCGTTCCCTGAACACAATCCGTTGAACCCGCCCTACAATGAAGAAAAGTGCATCCTTGAGATGAACTGCGGAAAATCTATATATCCTAGAAGCTTTAGAGTTTTTCATGAAGTGAACAAATCTGAAAATGTAAGCTACCACCCTTTGAACCCTGGACAGAGATTAGTAAACAGAGGAAACCACATTAATGAGTTTTGATAATAAGAGACAAGCACACAATTACAGTCGTGGAAGTGAAATTCTCTTCAATGGGGAGACTTTTGATTTACCACATACGAAAGAGATGTCAATGGAGCCGTCATAATTGAAAAACCTGAAATATACCACGGCTGCGTAACCACGCTCACTACTATCTCCGAAACCATGAAGTTCGCAACGATAAAATGGTTTCGATGCAAGTTTCCGAGGTATCTTTGATTTACCCAATTCGGTTAATTCGGATTTACACTGATTCCAGCGACGGCTGACATCGTCTGGAAGTGTATCATCCCACTGCAAACCTAATGTCCAAAGATGCTGGATCAAATGTTTAGCAAGAAAAGTAAATGGAGAAAGGAACCCCAAAGGGTCGAAAATTCGAGAAAGTTCGGAAAGTATGGTACGTTTGGTACATACCTGCTCAGTGGTTTCTGCAAGATAAGAAAATTCGTCCGAAGAAGGAAACCACCTCAAACCGAGAATTTTGACTATCGGATCTATATCAAAATCCAAAGAATGGTGATATTGATGATCCAGAGGTATGGATGGAGAAAACCGCCACAATATTCTTTGAAAGTTTCGATGTGAATTTTGAGCTAATATTTGACGATACATTTGTTTGATATCAACTGTGAAAACGAACCGATGAACACGAAAGTTCATCAAAATGACAATAATATCCTTTTGTAATTTAGAACCTATCAATAGAGCATCATTTAAAGATAAATGACCGGGTACATGAGCTGACGCATCGAATACAACCCTCAACTTTGTGGATGGACTGTTTGGTTTGATTATACAATGGTGAGGGATATAAAAAGTAGTGATGGGCATGCTCGGTTATAAATAATCGGTTATCCGAGTATTACAATCCTCGGAAACATCCGAGGATCAAAATACTCGCCTCGCGAAATACTCGGTAATTTCGGCACACCTCCTTATGCGGTCGAGTCGGCCATATTCGAGCTGAGTCGTTTGAATCCACATATTCTTATTCGCTTCATTCAAATGAATAGCCGAATAACCGAGGAATCCTCGATTTCATATTCGTATTCGTTTCGTTCAATCGAATAACCGAGGATATTCGGCGAGGATCCTCGATTTCATATTCGTATTCGTTTCGTTCAAACGAATAACCGAGGGTATTTGGCGAGTATCCTCGATTTCATATTCGTTTCGTTCAAACGAATAACCGAGGATATTTGGCGAGGATTCCTCGGTTAGTCGATTTCATATTCGCATATTCGTATTCGTTTCGTTGGGCTTTGGGTTTTTTTTTGCGCGCTTTGGATTTTTTGTGTGCTTTCGGGTTTTTTGCGAGCTTTCGGTTTTTTTGTGTGCTTTGGGATTTTTGGGCGCTTTGGGTTTTTGTGTGCTTTCGGTTTTTTTTGCGCGCTTTCGGTTTTTTTTGCAATTTCAAGTTTAATCCACCATCCCCTGTACGTAGGCAAATGTGGAGTATTTAGTAATGAGGCAATCAAATTTATTTCAAAAAATCATAAAACTTCAAATAAAAAATATACTAGAGGTTGATAGTTAATAATATACTCGTAAGTATGTACATATAAATGAAAAATTTGAAATAACAAAAAATCAAAAATCATGAATTTTTTGTGAACTAATATAATAAAATTATTTTGCATACATATAACAAAAAAAAATGGGCAAATTTTTCTAAACATTGGAATTCAAAAAATTATTTCATCCAGAAGTTTGGGAGAAAGTCTATTTCGTCGAAGATTGGTCAGTTGGCCAGTTTTAGAAAGCACTCTTTCTGATGGCACTGATGTGGCAGGAACACACAAGTATTTTAGGGCTAATTCATTCAATTCAGAAAAAGCGGATTTTTGTTTCATCCAAAAATCGCCATACTCGTAGAGGTGAAACATGTTTTTTTCTGTTTGGCCTTTTGGTCAAAATAGTTCCAGATTTTGATCTTTTTTTCTGAATTATCAATTGATTTTTCGGGTATAATTATTTCATCATTATTTTGACTTTTTTTACGCGAGAATATTATTTTTACTTCATCGGAAACCCATTCTTCTGCTCTTTTAGCACTTTCCTCCGTTCCGAAAGCTAATTTCATAAATCTTGGATCGAGATATGTTGCTTTCGCAACCAGTCTGCTTTCTTCAAATCTTCCCAATCTTTTTGTGATAGTCTCAGTGAGACTTCTTTTCAAAGCTTCCCCTGAAGGTGTGGTGGGATCGATGGATGCCAACGAATATTGGAATCCACGAATCAACGGAATAACGAGGGATATTGTTGGATAAGTTTCACCGGATAATATCGTGGTTAGATCATTAGCTGATATTTATGCAATCTTTGATGATTTTCCATTCTTCGGAATCAGGAAAGACTGGTGGTGTTATCTCTTCATTGGCAATAGCAACACATAATGGATCCTTAATTTTCACTAATCTATCCAACATAATAAAATATGAATTCCATCGTGTTGCGCAATCCTGTTTTACTTTCAGTAAAGGTAGTCCCATTTGCTGCTGTACTGTTTTCAGTTTTCCACTTGCCAAACTACTGTGTTTGAAGTGGCCAACAAGAGCTCTACATTTTTTTAATAAGTCAATAATTCTCTCATTTTTATTGATGGCCTCATTAACAGTCAGGTTTAATGTATGCGCAACACATGGAACATGACTCAATTTCAGATGTTCGTTAATAGCGTTTTTTATATTAGCCCCATTATCCGAAACTACAGCCACCACCTTATTCTCAATGCCCCACTCTGATATTATACTTTTTAAGCAAGAAGCAATATTGATACCTGTATGCTTTCCCGGTAATTCTCTTGTCACTAACACTCGCGCAACTAATTTATTGTCAAAAACGAAATGTGCAGTCACTGTAATGTAGGCCTTCGCACTATCCGATGTCCACATATCAGTTGTCAAAGAAAGATATTGTACTGTTTTCAATGTTTCCTTAAGTGATGTAACTGCTGCTTTGTAGGCCTCAGGAAGGATAGATGTAGATAATTTTTTCCTACTTGGAAGTGAATACAAAGGCTGCAGCTCTTGGGAATATTCTTTGAAACCTACGTTTTCAGCCAAAGAGAGAGGCTGGTAATCCTTTGTAATCATTTTCACAAGTTTCTTATCGATTGCTGCAATTTTTTGTTCGGAAAGTTCTGTTGAATTTTTTTCTCCGAACAGTTTTAATTGTTTCGTTGGGCGTTTGCGCCCCACGTTTTCATTCACATTTGCAGAAAATGAATATTCAGGTTGGACTGATGAACTGCCAGCAGCCTGAGAAGTTGATGGAGTTGCAAGATCAAGATCTTCATTTTCTTCAGGAGCTGCCACACTTTGTGAATCACTAGAGGAAGGCCGGATGTTATTTTCATCTTGGTTAATCAGAATCGGATGAACTCTCAGAAGGTGTTGTCTTAAATTAGTTGTTCCTCCACAATATTTGAATTTTTTTTTGCAAAATCTACACAAAGCCTGCTGATCGTCAGATTTCGTGAAATATCTCCAAACGAAAGATTTTTTAGCTCCTGGTGCCATTTTTATTATTTGACATTCACTACTGCTCAACTAGCAACTTTAAATGAAAAAATATATAATAACGGTTATTTTCACAGATCTAATAATTCTTGCGACAATTCTTTCCACAAAGCCGTGTATTTTTCAAGCACTACGTTTTTCAAATGAATGTTATAAGGAAGTACGGTCTAGTCCCAATATATTAAAAACAATAAGGAATATTTCTGTGGTAATCCACAGAAGGAGATCGAAAAACTTTGGGTCGGCGAGGGGTTCAGAAATGCGATATTTCGAGGTAGAAAGGGGAAGGCGATCTAGCGAGCGAAACGAGCACCGTAAAGTTCATGAGACGGACTTTCGTTAGGTGCATTTCACATGCCTATACGACCACGCTAACATTTTCAAAAAATTATCTAAAACACCGATTTCCCGGTTTTTTCGCGAAAGATGGTCTGTAAAATTGAAAAAGGCTTTTTCCACTGACGCGATCGGGAAAAGCCGTTTTCATATGTGTCTTCCTCGAGAATCGGACCTTTGGATAAAGCTATTCATATCTTCCAATCCAAAGTAAAAATATTTTAAATTAATTGCTGAAAATAGCTTACTTCGGCTCAAACACAAATTTCCAGATCATCAGTCACGTCCGACGTTCACAGAACATTGTCACATATTTTCAATTACAATTTTAATCCATACACCGTATAATATTTTGAAAATTCTTCAATTCATACGATTCGTAAGAACCCTGGTGAGGTATTCTCTTATAGTTTAACAGTCTACGATGTGTATTTAAGAAATTCAAAAATTTACCCAGC
Source organism: Micraspis discolor (assembly GCA_030674115.1). Taxonomy (NCBI): domain Eukaryota; kingdom Metazoa; phylum Arthropoda; class Insecta; order Coleoptera; family Coccinellidae; genus Micraspis; species Micraspis discolor. The sequence continues at coordinate 34,985 of JARTUT010001439.1, read as the reverse complement.
ATAGAATCAGTTTTACAATCCCTAGCAAATTCATTTCACCCTGTCGATTCCTACTCTGAAATGACAATTGTCGTTGACATTCTAATCTTATGTATTGTAATCATACTTTTCTTTATGTATGATTGTAATCGTAACCAAACAATAAACTAATTCAAATAGATATTTCGCAGGTAGGGATTTGCATATAGCAGATGATATTTTATTCGGGTTGTACATTTCAATTTCCACTCCAGGAAGGAACATAGGAACGACCCTGTAAAATTCATCATGCCTTCAGAACAAAAAAAATCCTTCTTTCACCATCAGATATATCCATCCACGCTAAGTATTCTGTCTTCATCAATTATTTCATTACGTTCTTCCCACAATCAAGCAAAATAGTAACAGTAGTTGATCAAATATTTGCAATTCTTTTATTCCTGTTGGTTCTGCAAATTCCAAGAGAATTTAAATTTTGAATATGCAATTCAATATCTTTATCTATCAAACTTAGACTAGGTTAGATCTTTGAAATAAATATTCCTCTGATCATTAGGTAATCTATGCCAACTTCCATAATACTTCAATAAAGGGGTTCACCAAATTAATAACTTTTATTGGTGGTACATCTGAGATAGTGGTATTCCATAATTTCTGATATTTTAAGAACTAATCTACACTTCCATAAACACTAATTTTGTTTCACTCATTTAATTCTCACCATCACATAAGATTTTTTTTTTATACTCAAGAGTCTAAGCTGTTTCTATCATATTTTATATATTTCTATCCGCTAAAATGTCCCATTATACTTCAATTGAATGATAGATGATTGTTTGGTCTCTCCATCAAGTTTTTACAAATACAAGGATTAATATTGTCTCTAATATTTGTAAAAATGAAGGTCATTATAACTAACTATATTATACTATCTAAGGTTTCTAAAAAATGAACCTACAAGGATAAATATGACTTCTTATATTCTGTAAAACTGAAGGTAATATTTCATTATTTACATTTAACTTCCTTACATATTAAATGAACTCTTAAATCATACAAATCCTCAATATGCATGAAAAATCCATTTACCTGGATTTGATGTTACTCACATACCTACTTTTCATAATTTATAGTCCTTGGATTTGCAGATAATCATTCATTCAGGTTATTTCAGTTGTCATTACAGAAAGAAACATAGCAAGGATCCTGTGAAATTAATTATGATCTTAAAAAGGGAATAATCTTTTTTTGCCATTAGACTCAGGCCAGGTTCCAGGCTTAGAATTCTGCCTTTGGCAGTTTACGTCATCACATTCTTCCCATAATCAAGCAAAACAGTTGCTCAAAGATTCCATCGCTTTGCAATTTTTTCAGACTGTTACACACATTTCATTATATACTCTTTCTGAAGTCACTAATTTTGTTTCACTCATGATTCTCACTATCACTTAAGATTTCCTCTTATTTTTTTGATAATCTACATCCACAAAAAATTACTATGTGACCTTATCTATACTCTAAATGGCATCTTCAATCCTACAAAGCTTTACTATATATGAAAAAAAAATAGTGTAGATAGCATATACTTTTTCATATATAATACCCTTGATAATTAAATGATCTTGCAACGATGCAAGCTAAAATTTTGTCAGAATCAAGTTACATGCTAATTCAACATCTGCAGATACTTTCCTGTTTATAGAATAAAATAGTTATTTAAACTCAAGTGTTCAAATAATCATTATCTATATAATAATTTATAATATTACAATTCAACTGCAAAAATATTATCTTCACTACTTCAATTTATACTTCATATCTTGCAGGTTTTCATCCTAATCAAAGTAAGATAATCTAATTTTCTATTGATATATCAAAATCATTGTTTTTTTGCATCTACTTCCATTATTCCATTCATGTCATGGGATGAAGATAATCTGAAATAATTTCAAATGAATGAAATTTCATGGCAGTATCCCAGAGACTACTTATAATTACTGAAGGTATGGTAAGTTTCCTTGAAAGCCACGAAGGATCATTTCTCCTCAAGAGTCACAACACAAAGACAGTTCTTCAATTCCTTTGGTCTAAAACATACATTTTGAATATGTTAGCATTAGATAAAAATAAAGCTTACCTGTTCCCTATGCATACGAGAACAACTGATGAAAATAATCATCATTATTCCGTACATTCAAAAACTACTTAATTCTTTTCCTTAAGAAATCGATTTTATAGAATCTGTCAAAAGCGATCATTGTTTTGATACTGATGACAGATCACGCCATAGAAGAGAGTAATTATCTACATCCCTTGCTATAAGTGAGGCGAATTTAAGAGAATGTACGGTTAAGTTTGTGCAAGTCGCGTTCCGTGTGAATATACAGGGGTAGGAAGAATATTTTTGTTTTCTTTGGCTGACAATTACAATTTTCTATCTGAGAAACGGGTTTTCTCGAAAATGTTCTGTTTATTATCACGAATTTCTATTCTTACTCCTCCAAATGGCATATTTTATGGTAAAGTTGCGGAAACCCTTAGTCATTAAAACGTAGTTAATATTATTTGCTTTTTTCACTCTCGCTTCTTTGAAATGTTGTGGCAAATTGAAATAACAACTTTTTTTTAGGAACACAGTGATTAATTGTTTTTTTTTTTTTGTAAAAGTTGCTGAACTTTTGCTATCTCTCAATTCTCTTCAGCAAGAAAATATTGCTGTCGAAATTTTTCATTACTTTAAAGAGTATTTGTTGAATTATTTGTTATGAGTATTGCTCTCTGTGGATGCTTTACTTTTTTCGGTTTTATTCGCGTTTTTTCGAGATTTCTCTGCGTTTCTGCGGGTTTTGTTGAGGCTTTTTTTTGTGCATTCAGATTTTTGCGTTCCTGGGGATTTTTCGAGTTCTTTCAGGGTTTGTTCAGTTTCTTCGAGATTTTTGCGTGCTTTCAGGTTTCTTGCCGACCATCGGGTTTTTGAGTTTCTTCGGGATTGTTTGCGTGCTTTCGGTTTTTTTGAGTTTTTCCGGGATAAAAACTTTGGCGTGCTTTCAGTTTTTTTTTTGCATTTTTTCGGAATATTTTGCGTGCTTTCAGATTTTTTACGTTTCTTCGGGGTTTAATATGTTCTTTTGAGTTTTTACGTTCTATGAGGTTTTATGGTTTCTTTACTGTTTCGTAGCACTCTTCAGTTTTTTCGCTTCTTGTCGTGTTTTTTGCTGAGTTTCGTGTTTTCGCGAGCTTCATTGATCTATGGGCTACATTGAGCTACCTGCCAATGGTTCTACTGGCACATGGAACAACTAGCTTATGGATCTACTGGCTTATGGATCTATTGGTCCATAGATCTACTGGCGCTCTTTCGTGTTTTTTCGTGTTTCTTCGCGTTCTTTTGAGTTTCTTCGCTTTCTTCCGTGTTGCTTAGCGTTCTTTCGAGTTTCTTTGTCTTCAACGGGTTTCATTGCTGTGTTTCGTGTTTCTGTGCGCTTCATTGATCAATGGTCTATATTGATCTATGGGCTTATTGAACTACTGGCTTATGGATCTACTGGCCTATAGATCTACGGGCCTATGGATCTCCTGGCTTACTAGTCTACATTTATATACCTACATAATTTCGCAGCTCAAATTAGCAAGGATTGAAAAATTTTAATTTTACAATGTTTTTACGATGGGTCATTTGAGAAAGATATTTTAACAACGGAGATAGGTTCTCAGGTTGTCTCTGGGTTCACATCTGTTCGTTCTTTCAATAGAATTGCTTGTGTATTCAATCGTTTTATTACTAGGGCTTCAAGATTGGTTATTTTGTCAATTTCGATGTGAATTTTAAGAACTAAAGCTGTTAGAACTGTTGTACAACACGTCTTCTGGAAATGCGAAAAATGTAATAGTATGGCAATAAACCACTATACAATGTCTTCAACATTTTTAAGGGGACGATTTGTTTAGTAGGGCGGGAATTCCCCGACAATAGCCGACAGGCGACAACATCCCAACTCGATGATACGCATACAACATATTTATTTGATACTTACGCATTCGAGGATTTATCCTCGAATAATAATCCGAGTATTTTAATACTCGGTTTCCGAGTATCCAAGTATTGAAATAATCCGAGCATGCCCATCACTAATAAAAAGTATTTTCATAATCCGAACTCGTAGAAATTAATGACATATGATCTTTTTCTAAATATTCCTTCATGAAAGTAGAGTATTCCCTGTATATATTCTGGTGTTTAATAAGTTTACGTTCAAGGGATAAAAAACGACGTAGTGCGAGAGAATATGTGTCACCGAATGAAAGTGTTGACTGATCAGGTTTAAATGGTAATGCCACAGTGTACCGTCCAGATGTATTTCTAGAATAGTTCTGAGTGTATAAGTTCTCACAAAATTGATCTTCTGGTGATACAATGACATTCTCTGAAACTTCTTCAAGTTCCCAAAATCTTTTCAACGAGGAGTTTAAACCTGATTCAGACAATGACAAATGAAAATTGTTAACTGATATGTTAGGTGATTGAATCTTTCCCATGAAAACCCAACCAAATACTGTCTCAAGTACTGTTGGTTCTAAACCGTTACCCTCGATACGACCCGGTCGAATTATTAAAGAGAATATATCCGCTCCCAGAAGAAGGTCTATTGATTTCGGAATGGAAAAGTTCGGATCTGCTAACTTCTTGTTATGGACACAATTCCAAAACGAATGATTTACGAAAGAACTCGGCATTTCCGAACAAATCTTCGGAATCACGACGGCATCGAATGTAAAAGATGGATTTATTTGACCTGATGGACGAATAGTACATTCAGTGCTGCAATTAGCAGAAGATGAGCTTTCACAAATTCCATTTATCGAAAATGAAGCATCACAAATTTTCAAGCCTAATCTATTTACACACGATTGAGTTATAATATTTATTTGAGAGCCTCCATCCAACAGAACTCGGACCTTCTGATATCTACCCCAAGCATCAATAATTTCGACCTCAGCGGTTGCTAAGAGAACGGTAGAATTTGAAGAAACATTGGTTAAAACCTGAGCTGAGCCTGAATCCGATGAATTTGCAGCATTGAAATGAAACGTCTCTGTTGAAGAATCATTATCCGCATTATTGCGCATGTGCAACAGGGTATGATGCTTTCCGTGGCAAGTGCGACAATTTGACCTTGAAGAACAATTGTTAATCTTATGTCCAGAATGGAGCCAATTGATACACCAATTTTTGTTCTTCACAGTCTTGAACCGATCTTGAACAGTTTGTTCTAAAAATGATGGACATTTGTAAATATTATGGGCTAACTTGCAATAATTACAGGTTATACGTTTCTTGAATGATTCAGTTTCCGTTTGAACGAGAAGAGTCGAATTTCTTTTATTCATTGAGAGAGAACTAGATTTCAAAACTTGAGAATTCGAAACTGAATGAGTTTTCGACGGAAGAGAAAGAGCTACTGCCTCCAAGGCTATACACTTATTTGTCAGGAAATTTCGCAAATTGACAAACGACGGAATATCGGTTGAACATTCTTGTAATTCAAAACGTTTGATCGTTGCTGAATCTAATTTCTGAATGAGAATGTGAAATAAAACAAAGTCCCACTGGTCAACGAGTAAACCTAAATTCCTTAATACCGATAAGTTCTCCGCAAAAACCTCTAGAATTCGCCTAAGGTCTTTAGCTGAATCACCCTGTAGCTTTGGAACATTACAGATTTCCTTCCAACACGTATTAGCGAGAAGTCTTTTATTTTGATATCTTTCCGCCAATGTCTGAAAAGCGCTTTCATAATTTTCAGCAGTCAATGGAAACCCTTTAACTAAACTTAAAGCATGAGAAGAAAGTGAACTAAGGAGGTATTGAAACTTTTCTAGCTGACTCAAGTTAGAATTTTCATGTACCAAGCTCTGGAACATATCGAAAAAAGTAGGCCACTCTTTATAATTCCCATTGAAAATGGGCAATACTATCTTTGGAAGTTTAACATTTGGCGAACTGATAGAGCAACTGTCTTGGTTTTTTACTGGAATGTTTACTACAGGAAATAAATTAACATAAGTTGTTCTGATGGTGTAATAATTATCCATAAAGGCTGTTCGAATAACCTTCTCAGTGTTCAATTCCGGTTCTTCGGAAGATACAATCATAGAGACAATTGACGTATGTAAATTTTGAAAGTCCACGAGAATATCGTCAAGTATTTCACATCTTAATTTGAATCTTACGTGGAGACTTTCATCAGTGACAGCGAATTGTGCTAAATTCAGAATTTCCTCGAGATCATCAATAACTATTTGACGACGAGCTTTGAGTTGTTTCAATTTTGTCGTCATTATTATTATTCAAGGTATACTGCAGAAAACAATATGAATTTTGTTTTGAGTAATTTTGAAAAAAGAGTAAATAGACTAACCGATTGAAAAGAACGAAATTAATTAATAAAGTAAATAATTAAGATTGAATCTATTAAATTGAAAATCGAGTTGAAAATAAACAAATGATCAAAATAAACAAAAACAAGAATGTCTATCTTTGTTTATGTTTTGAATCAAGGTTATGAGCATAGATGAGAAAAACAAATGAAGAGTTGTCTATGTAATTGAAATGAAAAATGGATGTATTGAAAGCTAAATTCTATAACATGCGCAGAAATTAAAGGATTTATGAATGTGTTCGATATCTTGTCAAGTTTTTGAGGTTACGTGAATAATTGACAGATTGAAATAAATGCAAATGAAAAAACTAAATGAAAAAATTCCAAAATGCTTGATCGCAATAATTTTGAAAACGCGGTTCGAAAATATGCGGCTCAAGAAGGACCAAAATGGCACGACAAGGGCCTTTGAAAATTAAACGAAAGAGAAAGAAAATTAACAATGAAATTCTGATAAGAAAAAATGACTCGAAAGAAAATCGAATGTGGAGCACTGACTTTTGCCTACCTGGTTTCACAGTACGGCTGAATCAACGTGTCACTCACGAGCGAGAAATAGTCACTTTTTTCACCAGAGTTCTAATTTGTAGAAATTGAGAAATTCATTGATTGCGAAGAAAGTGTTGCACGACGATGTGTGGATGAACGACGATTTCGTTCTCTCGTTGGACACAGGTCATATGCTCCAACATATGTTACGCGTTAATCGTAAAGTGAAATGAACATATACGTGGGCCGCACGAAACGAGCAAGCAACTTGGAATAAAAATGAATGAATTCAACCAATAACAATGAGTTGCAGTAACACCTTCTAAATCAAATGTGATAGATGACAAGTGATAATTGGCTTAACTGCTTGACATCGGCAACGTCGAAATCCGAAGAAACACTGATGCCAACCCAAGAAACTTAAATCATGGCCACCCGCGATACAAATAAACTTTGAATGGAGTATAATTGATACTTTCTATCTTTGCAATAGTCAATAAATGCTTTCCTTACAAAATTCTTACTGTAAACGGTGTTTTTTGGTATGTTCGATTCTATAATTTCATTTATATTATCGTCAGTATTACAACCAAATCGTGACATTTCGAAATATTAAATATTTGAAACTTCAAAATCGAAATAAATCAATATGTGTCCATAGCAACTTGAAAACAGCCCATGATCTGTTATCGATGTAATGTTGACATTATGGGGTTAAATTGTTCATATGATACAAAATGGGGAAATTTGATTGATTGTTGGAACTGTCAAAAAATTTTCAAATAATAATAACCTAAAATTTCTAAATTATTTTTAGTGAGAGAAACTAGGTCATATTCAGGCTTTTCAATATATTTAAATGAAATATTAAATTTTTTGAAAGTTTGAAGTGTCATAATGTTTACCTTTGCACCTGTATCAATTTTAAATTTAGTCTCGATATTTTCAATTTTTAAGGTTACATGAAGTTGATGGAGGTTTTCTAAATCCACTATTGAATCTAAGTTGAAAGTATTCAATATATTGATTTTCTTTTTATGAGCATTTTTGCAACAATTTTTGAAGTGACCTAATTTATTATAAGTTTGACAAAGTTTTCCAAATGCAAAATTTCTAGAGTTTCCTAGATTACGGCGATAAGAAAATTCTTCGGTTTGTTGACGATTTTTTTTCTGCATGCATCAATATTTGCATCTTCTGTCCTTGTCATCTTCTTCAGTTGCGTTCTAGAATTTCCAAAATACAAACTTCAATCGCCTTCTCCAAACCACGGCCGTCTTAACACAATGTGTTAAGACGACCGTGTCCAAACTCAAATCTTCCTTTGTAATAATTTTTCTCTTGTAGAATTATGCTTTTTTCGTACTATGAGCATCAATTTTATTAATTCTTCGGTTATTGTTTCAAATTCACACTGCTTGCTTTGCTTTTCAACTCCGTGACGAATTCTTCTATCGTTTCGAAATTGAGCCGTTCAGTGCACACATCGATTAACTCAATAAAACGGAAAGTTGAGAAACGCGATGATGTAATGTTTATTGTTTCTTAAAATTCCTGTGATAATATGAATTCAAATAGATAATGTAGAATGCAGAATTGCGGATAAAGCTTTCATTTAACGGTATATAAAATTAATAAAAAAGAATAGCCAACAAACAATCCTCAGTAATGTTACAGTTCCTATGTGACTGGTAGTGTTAATCGATTTGGCAACTGAAAAAAATAATAAATTTAAATTTAGTTTTTTCATTTTTAAGTTTTTTATTACAAAAAAAGTTAGTTATTATACAATTTTATCTCAGCTTTTCCATACAAATGGATGTTGGCAGTTCTGTTATAATATAATTTTTGTAGTTATTTCATAGCAGCTTTATGCTAGCGGCATTATTCTTTGAGATGATTCAGCAATACTATAAATAATCTCTTCTTCATCAACTGTATGCAAGGATTCGTCATTTCGATTTTTTGACAGGTTCTTATAGTAATCGTGTTCAACAGAAGGAATGAATTTTAACAGGTCCATCATGTCTTTCCATTTTTCCCTTGTCACAGTTCTACCTTTAGGATATAATAAAGGCAGATCTATATTTTTTAAACTTTGCGGTCTACCTATTAAAGATTTTCTCATACTAATGGCTTGAAATTCTGTATCTTCATTATAGTCACATTTGAATTGTATGAGATAGGGATTGGACTTTTCTAACTTTATCCAGCGTATTTTAAGCCAATTTACTAAAAGCCCTGTGACGGTTACTTTTCTGTTAATGATAGACTGTTCTAAAGGTTTTGTTGACCAAAAATCTTGGTGAGTCATTTGTATTAGATGAAATGGCGCTTTCTTTTTACATGTTTTGATTATATGGTACCAATCATCTGGTGAAAAAATGTTTTGATTTTTTTTTTTTATGACTCAATAATGGCAAAATCTGAGTCATTGGGCAAATAGCTGTGTCCACTTACTAAAAATTTCATCTCAATTGATTCAGCTTTGATTTCCGTGCTTTGAACAACTTTCAATAAACTTAAGACGGTTTTAATATTCCTGTTTTGCCCGGTACATGAATCCGAATATGTTATTATTTTTTCGAAGTTTGCAGCGTAAGCCTTTATGTACTTTATTAGACAAGATGAAATTTCTTGAGACCCACGAGATCCTTCAGTTTCTGGCCAAACAATCATGTGGCTTATATTTCTATTGAATTCATGACATCCAAAATTATAAACATATAAATTTCGCTTATAATAAGCTACAGATGTGGTCAACTTGGGAAAGGCTTAAGCTTTTTCCAAGTCATAAGAAAATACGAACAATTTTTCCGATGTTGCCATTCGATCGGCAGCCATTTGACTGCGAGCCCGTTCAGCCTCTTCTAAGTGAGTTTCCTTTTCAATTTTTGCCATCTTAATTCCCTCATCGTCTGAAGATTGAATTTTTATTTGAAAAGCATCACAAGCTTGACATGTATCCTTTGATGGTTGTTTAAAATGTAAATTGAATTTTGTAGAGAACACATTATAGTAATATTTTTCTTTCACTGGTGCTTAGTTTTTCCTTTTCACATTCTGTGACGTATAGTTCATACATCTTTTTAATAGTTAAGTCAGGATTTAAATATTGTCGTCTTGGATTATGAGCTCTGGTGTAGTGACTACTGTAGGCTGGAAATGACTATATGCTTTATAACATTTGTATCATCTATTTTATTGCTTGCAACGCGGCCTTTGCGCTGATCAACCAAAGATGTAACTTATTCTTTAAATCAACAATCGTATATCCGCCCGTCACCCACCTGATAAGTTTCTCGAAAATATTTTTTACAAACGGGAATATCAAGTGTCTTTTTTCGAAAGTAATATGTGAACGAATGTGATCTTCGTTTTTTAGTTTCGTTCGTAGGGCGCCTTCTTTTTATTTCGTGATACAACTTCTTAAGAAAATATTTTGGTCGAGTTGACTATGTAAACCATAAAATGCTTTCATGGCAGCCCCTCTCTTATCTGAAATAATTTTTTGATTGCAATTTTGATGGCATCTGCATTGTATATCGATAAATGTTTTTGCAGGTATTAATTTTCCTCCCCTATTCCTGTATGCCAAACCTTTTACCCTGTTATGCTTTTGTAAATTTCGTATCCATTTAGCAAGATCGACTTCTTTTCCTCCCAATCAATGTGTTTGTTGGGTTTGTACTGTTGTAATCCGATGAATCCGAGGAAAACGATAAACGTCTTCTTGAACCAGACTTTCTGTTCATAAATCGTATTGAAGAATCATCACTGCTTTTCTCACTCCCATTATTAGTCTCACTCATCTTGATTATAACGGTATATCTATAATATTTATTTCTTTAAAAAAGTACAGAGTAACATTTAGCGTGCGAGATCACTGCTATACTAACTACCGTGTGCATTGCACTTCTTTTTATCTGGTTACCGATGCGATTTTGTTACGATAATTACTAACAGGGAGGGAGCATCTGCGGCTGTTTAAAAATAAATAAGCGTCGATGCACGGCCAGAACAGATACAGCGTTACTGAAACGGTTCACATTAGAGTATGGAGTTAATCGAAATGGCTTCTGAAATAAATTACCTATTATTCAATGGCCAAAAAAATTTTGCCATTTAACGGTGCTAATCTTAATTATTCAGGAAAGTTATTATAAATATAAAAAGTTATGACTATACGAAGGGCTTTGACACTTAAATTTAATATTTTTCAAAAAGTGGAGTTAATCGATGTGTGCACTGAGCGGCTCAATTGTGTCGGTGTGTGATAAACTTGTAAAGTTCATGATTTACGTTCCCATTTGGCATGAAGTGCTCATTGAATTTAATTTTTAGTACTTCAATATTGTTTTTTTTTCCATAAGATGCAGTACCTGAGCACATTGAATTTTCTCATCCTTTTGGGAAACTATTGAAGCTATGGAGTAGATTTCGAGGGATTGAATCCACGTTGTCCAATTTACTGCAAGATTTCCATTGAAATCCATGGGAGATATAGGTTTGTTGCCTTCCATTATAATTTCTTAGTAATTTCACTTAATTTAATTTATTATTTTGTATTTTACTACGATTTCATACAAATTTATTTGATCTTTGACAACTGTAGCGATGACATAATTCCTCCGTGCTTGCTTAGTTCAGATAACGCCCTTGTCTTATCTAGGAATGATCTCTTCCAGTTATTGTATTGTAACATTGAATAAATTGATGTAAACCAACATAACTTTATAAATATTACTTGAATGTTTAGATAATCATTGAATATAAGAATTTACCCTGTATAATTAGTAGTGGTACAATAGTACAAGGTGTCCAGAAAGGGTATCGGGTATTTATAAGTTCAATAAAACAAAAAATATTACTGAGCAATAAAATAGTTCATTGTTTAGTATTAACATATGAATTGGAGAATTATTTGGAATAGATGATGTTATCCAAATGATGACCGTTGCGTTGCTGGCACTCTTCTAAACGGGAACGTAGATTGGCGATAACACGTTGACAGATAGCTATTGATATTGCTGCCATTTCTGACCTGATGTCTTGCTTCAACTGGGTTAGATTCGTCGGATTATTTTGATAAACCTTACTTTTAAGGTTTCCCCATGTAAAATAGTCTAGAGGGGCTTCTGGGAAACCAGTTGATGTTTCCCCTTCGCGAAATGACTTTATTAGGGAAAATTCGTTAACAACATCCATTGAATCATTTGAGGTATGGCAAGTGACCCCATCTAGCTGCAACCACGCTCTTGAGTTAAATCCTGCAAACTCCTGCAACTTTGGGACTAAAAAATTTCGCAAATCTCGCAATAACGGTCACTATTCACATTAATTGCTCCGGCTGGTTGATCTTTATGAAAATAATGATCAATTATGCCTTTAGCAGAGATAGCGGCCCCAACCAGGACATTTGGGCTATGCAGGTGTCGTTCATGCTTTCGTCTCGGATTATAGGCTGTTAGATGTAAGTCTTTATTTAAAATCCAATGTAAAGACGATTTTTTTAAGTATAACGCTAGGCTTCGCTTTCTTATGGAAAAAGACGTATTTTGACAAACCAACGCCTCAACTTCTTAAATTGTTTCTTCATCGCGAACTGAACGAGGACGACGTTTGAATTTTAACTCTCGCACCTGTCTTCTCGAACATCGTGATCCATTTCCTAATGCTATCGTTACTTGGCGCGTTGCGTGTACGATATTCCGCATGATAGAGACGTTGAGCAGTCACTATTGAATCACCAATACGATAATACATACGCTCGTACACAAAATGCGCGATGCGTCCCGGGTACTGTTCCATCGTGACTAAAACTCCACAAAATAGCGGACGCCTCGAACCCCTCCCCGCTCCTTTTAGACGCCCCGTTCCGAATATGGCGCGAAAACAAATACCCGATACCTTTTCTGGATACCTTGTATTTGATGTGCAGGGTTTAATTTTAATAATAATGTAATGTAATTAGGCAAAGTTTTGGACTGTACCCTTTTTCAAGCCTGTACACAACATTACAACAAACAAAAACAAACAAACAATCTATAAGCACCAGAAACTGTAAAATATACTATTGAATAGAGACATAATTTTTATTATACCTTCGAAAATAATTTATTCTTTGTCTTTTCCCAACTTACTTTGTTGGATGTCGTTGGGGTTACGATGTCAATTAATTTTAGAGGTATCACATCAAATTTCATTCCTTCTAGGACTTTATTGGTTTGTTCATTCAAGATTGTTTAAAACAGTGAAATAGATGTTTTTTAGGTTCTTTATATTTGCCCTGTCGTTAATGGAATTCCCATTTTGTTTTATATGGATCATCTCAAGAAATTCTCTGGATTTTTTATTTGGTTCTTGGTCCAACACTACTGTCTCCTCATAATTGAATGTGTGTTTACTCTCGTTCATGTGTTAGTGAAGTGCCGTCGGTGTCTGGAGTACTTGTGTCCTTGCAATCAGTGTTCCATCTGTTCTATGTATACGCCCTCACAATCATTTCAAGTGGTCTTATATATCACATGCGATGTTTCGTTTACTGGAGATTTTAATTTAATTTAATACTTTATTTCCTTAACTGGTTCAATCTTAGTTCCCTGGAGCTCAACACTCAGGTCGCAAACGCTCATCCCCCCTTTTACCACAATATGTTCCGTCATGTGGACAGCCACCCTTTCGACCTCATCCACCTTATAATAGTTGTCAGGGCATTTTTAATTTTTCCCTCCATTTCTTCCTTGGTTTCAGCCTTTACAATGAGCAAAAGGTCATCCGCATATACTACCATATGTCCTCCTGGTTCATATGGGAGCCTGAGGACACCATCGTACCCCACATTCCACAACGTGGGTCGTGGCACCGACCCCTGTGGCACGCCCATCCAGCACCAATGTCGGACAGATCCCATCTGCACATATCTATCCCCAAAGTATTCTTCCATCCACCTTATTGTGTACTCTACTACCTTATATTGTACTCTCTTATTTTCATCCTCTTTAGCTCATCAAATATACAGGGTGATTCCGGAGGAGACCGTCAGATTTTAGGTGAAGTATACACTAGTCAAGGCAGTTTCGAAACAATGTTTGGTTTATGGTTTGGGGCCTTCATTGAGAGTCTACAGGGTGATTTGTCCGAATCGACAGATTTTTTTTTTATTCATAACTTTGGTATGGCTTGATCAATCTTGATGAAATTTTCAGTATAGAACAATATGATTGTCTTCTTTCAATAATTCAAAAATTTTTTCAAAAATACAGAATGGGAATTATGATGAGTTCAGATTAAGTATTGAGGTTGAAATAACACCCGGTACATTCCGTTTTCAGAAATTTTCTACTTGCATCAGATTCTACCATAAGCTTACATTACTGGAGCGTCTTTATTTTTTTAGGACACGTCTATTTTTCTTAGAAAAAATTTTCAAAGATGAACAATATCGTTTTTTCGCTCCAAGGCATTGAGAATATTCTGAACTAGATGGTAAAGCTGTATCGTCCAATAATACTCTTCCTGAGTCCTAAAATGAATTTTCTAAATTCGAAATTCATTTTTGATCGCTCATATTCAGATGTATAAAATCATTTAATTCAAAAAATTTCTTTATACGTACGTGGATCAAAACAAACTACATACTACTTCTACAAATACAGAATAAACATTCGAAACATATGAAAGGCAAAATTATGGATTAACATAAAATTGATTCATTATTCAGGTGATTTTCGGCACACTTCCGGTTTTCTATGAAGCGAATGTTCCTAAAACATAATAGTTTCGTTCAAAAATGTACTCACTTATGGCCTTATGGTATGTAAAATATTGAATCACGAATGTATTATAAATAGTTTTAATGAAATTGAAAATTCTCCATGAAAATTAAATCTCTATTCAAATAAAGTTCTTTAAGATCCATGGTTACCATCACAGTGAACCACAGAATGAGAATATTTAATAAATAATCTGTCACAAGAAGTGTATTTCAACATGCCTCAATTATTTACTCATGCGGAATATGCGGATATGATTTTTGTTTATGGAAATGGAAATGAAGCCAAAATGGAATACCATAGACGATTTCCCAACCGACGTCAACCAAATAAATGTACTTTCGGACGAGTATTCCATTATTCTAAAGAACATGGACAATATCCTAGTAAGGCAGAGCACATTGATAGGCCTACTCAAAATGAAATTTCGATTCAGATTGTTGAATGGGTGGAGGAGGAACCGTCTATTAGTACTCGTCAAATTAGTACCGAATTAGGAATTTCGCAGAGCAAAGTGAGCAAGACTTTGAAGAAAGAACAATTCCACCCATATCACTACCAAAAGGTGCAAGAACTAGTGCCACAAGATCTGCCCCAACGATTAAAATTTTGTCGCTGGGTTATTAGTCGCCAACGAACTATTTTTCGTATTCTACTCAGCGACGAGGCTATGTTCACTAAGAATGGAATTTTTAATATCCACAATTCCCACGAATGGGCAAGAGACAACCCGCATTTGAAGAAGAGTCATAATACACAACACATTTTCTGCCAATATTTGGCTTGGAGCAATGGACGGAAATTTAGTTGGGCCTCACAATTTTGCGGAAAGATTAAATGGTGAAATTTACCTAAATTTTTTGGAAAATGTACATATCCGCTTTAGGTACTTTCAGTCTGACGGAGCACCACCTCACTTTGCATTGAATGTGAGAAATCACCTGGATGTAAATTATCCGAACAGCTGGACTGGTCGTGGAGGCCCTATTGCTTGGCCACAAAGATCGCCTGATTTGAACCCTTTAGACTATTTTGTGTCGGGATATCTGAAAACAAGAGTTTATAAGATTGAAATTAAAAGTAGAGAACACATAATTGAAAGGATTTTCGAGGAATGTAATATCTTGAAGCAAAATCAATCCCCCATTAGAAGGTCAATTGGAAATTTAATAAAAAGGTCTGGAATATGTATTCAAAAAATGGGAAATCATTTCGAACATTCTATGTAAATTTTGTGTTAATTCTTAGTTTTGCCGTTCATGATATGTTTCGAATGTTTATTCTGTATAATTTGTAGATTTTTTCGTTTGAGTAGGTAGGTAAGTATAACGATATTTTCTGGATTAAATGATTTTATACATCAGAATATGAGTGATTAAATATGAATTTCGGATTTGGAAGAACTACTTTAGGACTCAGGAAGAGCTTTGTATCATTGGACGACACCGTATTACATTCTAGCTCAGAATATCCTCACTGCCTTGGAGCGAAATAACGATATTGTTCATCCTTGAAAAATTTTTCTAGGAAAACTGGATGTGTGCCAAAAAGATAAAAACGCTCCAGTAATGTAAACTTATGATAGAATCTGAAGCATTTAGAAAATTTTTGAAAACGGAATGTACAGGGTGTTTTTTCAACCTGCAAACTTAATCTGAACTTATCATAGTTTCCACCCTGTATTTTTGAGAAAGTGTTGGAATTATTGAAAGAAGATAATCATATTGTTCTACGCTGAAAATTTCATCAAGATTGATCAAGCCATACCAAAGTTATGAATAAAAGAAAAATCGGTCGAATAGGACAAATCACCCTATAGACTCTCATTAAAGGCCCCCAACCATAAACAAAACATTGTTTTGAAACTGCCTTGATTAGTGTATATTTCACCTAAAATCTTTCCTCCGGAATCACCTTGTATGTGCTGCATGTGAACTAAAACTGAAAGGCGGTTATTATAATTCTTAAAATACCTGAATACCCCAAATAAATATATCGCGCTTCATGCGTCAGTCTCAGATATTCCATTTAGTAAGATAGTTGACTGAGAAAACTTGCAATCGTTTCCGCACCACCTCTGAGGTTGATTGCCCGATGCGTTTTATTTTTCCATGGTTTC
Source organism: Micraspis discolor (assembly GCA_030674115.1). NCBI lineage: Eukaryota > Metazoa > Arthropoda > Insecta > Coleoptera > Coccinellidae > Micraspis > Micraspis discolor. Next base: position 18,183 of record JARTUT010001439.1, on the reverse strand, counting down.
CCCATTAGGCCTAATCCATAGAATATAAAATACCAGGAAGGAGCACACCGGGTTCTCTCTTTGAAAATCTTGTGAACGGAAACGGCCATCTTAGGGAACCAGGTGTGACTCATCTGTTAGTTATTGTCTGTCATTGACTTAGTCCATATAATAATAGCAATAAGATCGGGAACCAGAGAAAAAAATCAAAATTGGTCCCGTTAGGGACCCGCGAGGCGTAGCCGAGCGTGAGGCCCGCAGGGCCGAACCCGGGGCAATCTTAAAACAGATCGAAAAGGCGTATCCTCTTCTAGGAGAAGCGACCCCGAAAACCCCCCCGGGCGCTCTTAAAGTGCCGGAAATTTTCAAACGAAAATCGCGAAATCGGCCATTTTCGCGAAATCGCCGAAAGTGTCCCCAAGGGGGAAGATCTCACGGACGAACGGGGCCATTTCTCCGGCCGAAATCGGTCGCTTTTTCAAGAAAAAGACATTCCTCATAATGTGGTACCGGTACGGACCGCGGAGCCCCTCGAAATCTATACGAAAATTATGCATATAAAACGGCAATTTTTAGACTCCCGACTTCTCTGAAACGTCAAAAACCGCACCTACGTTTTCCCTCCGTGCCGGTCGAAAACGATATAAATCGCCCCGCGATCGGTAGAAAACGAATCTACGTGAAATTTCCCATCTCTGGGTACCAATTTCCACATCCAAGTAGCGAGTCAAGGCCGGGGATATTCATTCCAAATTCGGCAATTTTCTCGATAATTCTAGGAGAAGTGTCATATTTTATCATACGATTCCGATGATAGCCGAACGCGAGCTCCAAATTTGAAAATACGGTATCAATTTTTCGCTCGATATGGGCGGTCGAAGATTTCCAAGCACTCGAATAAGAATCTACAGGAGATTACGAATCTCTAGATACCACTTATCTTACACGACTCTCAAGAAAAACATCTCAAATATGCGTTTGAAAATCGTCATTTTTCCAGTCTATTTTCGCGCGAATTCATTGCCCTCTCCGAACTCGGACCCAACTTATGATACTCTATGTCAAAATCCGACACACTTAGTTTATTCAGGGAAAGCACTCTGTTCATGAATACACGTTCAGACCTTTTTCGAATAATTTTCATTTTACCTTTGTGAAATTGATGGAGTTGAAACGATATTCTTTGGGTTTATTTTTATGGAAAAATTATTTTCGATTCATATACAAGGTGTTACATGGAAGCTTTATCGAATAATGCTTATACTACCTTTATGGAATGCACCGATTGCCATCGATTGATATACGAGCTGTGCACTTTGGAAGCAATAACTTTCACCAGAGTCTTTCTTCGAGAGATTTTCCGTCTGAATTATTTATGGAAAAAGCACCCACTGCGAACCAATTATAGAGTGGGATCTAATTTCGATAAAATGTCATACAGGGTGAACGATTTACAATGAATTTGCAATCATGTGATATACGAGGTGCTCAATTCACAAGTTAATTTGATTTTTTTCGCGCAAATTCGAGTTGTTTGTGTTCCTTCGGTGTGTTTTGGTTCTGAATTCGATAAAATATATTCGATGCATATACAGTGTGTCAGATCTGAGTAGCGCTGACATTCACCAGAGTTTTTCTCTAGCTTTCGTGCTTTTCCGCGTAAGGGAGCTGAATTCAATGAAATCTCATACAGGGTGTGCCATTAACAATGATTTCGCGATCGATTGATATACAGGGCGTGCAATTTAAAAGTTTTTTCATTATTTTTGCACGCTTTCGGTTTTTTGTGTGCTCCCTCGGGGTTTTAAGCTTTCCTTCGAGTTTTTTTGCGCGCTTTCGTTGATTTTGTGCTCCCTCGGGGTTTTTGAGTTCCTTTGGATTTTTTTCGTTCTTTCGTGTTACTTTGGGTTCTATCATGTTTTTTCGCGTTTTTTCGTATTTGGTCGGGTTCTTTCTTGGTGGAATTCACTGAACTTGAAACGATAGAGTTATAAACGATATTCTTTCGGTTTGTTTTTTATGATGAAACCACCCACTGCGAATCAATTATATACGGGATGTCCCGTATGCATTTTTCTTCAGGTTTTCTCGCGAATGAGAGCTGATTTCGGTATAATGTCATACAGGGTGTGCGATTTACAATGAATTCGCGATCGGGTGATATACGGGGTGAGCACTTTACAAGTTCTTCTGTTTTTTTTGCGCGCTCTCAAGTTTTTTGTGTTCCTTCGGGTTGTTTTACGGAAAAATTATATTCGAAACATATACGGGGTGTTACATAGGAGCTCCATAGAATAATTTTGATACTTCCTTCGTGGTAATTACTGAACTCGAATAGATGGAGTAACAACGATATTCTCTTGGTTTTTTTTTTAATGCTAATCAATTGTATACTGAGTGTCTCATATGCATTTCTCTTCAAGTTTTCATGCGAATGGGAGCTGGTTTCGATAAAATGTCATACAAGGTGTGCAATTTACAATGAGTTTACGATCGGGTGATATACGGGGTGTGCAATTTACAAGTACTTTTGTGTTTCGGGTTTTTTTCAGGTTCCATTAAATTTTTTGTGTTACTTGGTGTTCTTTCGTGTTTTCTCGCGTTGTTTCGTGTAATTTCGGTTTCTTTCGTGTAACTTCGGTTTCTTTCGTCTTTCTTCGGATTCTTCCGTGTTTTTTCCAATACTTTTATGATTTTTCGCTTTCATCGGGTTTTTTGACGTGTTTAGTGTTTCTGCGCGCTTCATGTATGTATGGGCCCTATTGATCTATGGTCTATATTGATCTATGGTCTATATTGATCCATGGGCCAATTGAACTACTGGCCTATTGAACTACTGGCCTATGGATCTACGGGCCTATTGATCTACCCGCTTACTAGTCTAATATATTAAAACGATAAGATCGGGAACCAGAGAAAATTTTGACAGGTGGTCCCGTCAAGGACCCGGAAAGCGCAGCTTTCCGAGCGGCCCGCAGGGCCGCTCGAGAGGGAATCTTAAAACAGATCGAAAAGGCGTATCCTCTTCTAGGAGAAGCGACCCCGAAAACCCCCCCGGGCGCTCTTAAAGTGCCCGAAATTTTAAAACGAAAATCGCGAAATCGGCCATTTTCGCGAAATCGCCGAAAGTGTCCCCAAGGGGGAAGATCTCACGGACGAACGGGGCCATTTCTCCGGCCGAGATCGGTCGCTTTTTCAAGAAAAAGACATTCCTCATAATGTGGTACCGGTACGGACCGCGGAGCCCTCGAAATCTATACGAAAATTATGCATGTAAAACGGCAATTTTTCGACCCGCGAGTACCGAGAAACGTCAAAAACCGCACCTACGTTTTCCTCCGTGCCGGTCGAAAACGATATAAATCGCCCCGCGATGGGTAGAAAACGAATCTACGTGAAATTTCCCATCTCTGGGTACCAATTTCCACATCCAAGTAGCGAGTCAAGGCCGGGGATTTTCATTCCAAATTCGGCAATTTTCTCGATAATTCGAGGACAAGTGTCATATTTTATCATACGATTCCGATGATAGCCGAACGCGAGCTCCAAATTTGAAAATACGGCATCAATTTTTCGCTCGATATGGGCGGTTGAAGATTGTTTGCGTTTTCCTAGCACTCGAATAAGAATCTACAGGAGATTCCGAATCTTTAGACAGCACCCGCGGTTCACGAATCGCAAGAAAAACTTCTCAAATATGCGTTTGAAAATCGTCATTTCAGGCTCTATTTTCGCGCTAATTCATTTTCGTCCTTGAAGAATGCACACAGATCGCGATGAATCGCTATACAGGCTGTGCTATCTCGAAAAAATCGCTATACAGGCTGTGCTTATGGAAAGCACTGTTTCGTGTTACTTAGGGTTCTATCATGTTTTCCGCGTTTTTTCGTATTTGGTCGGTCTCTTTCTTGGTGGAATGCACTGAACTCGAAACGATAGAGTTATAAACGATATTCTTTCGGTTTGTTTTTTATGAAGAAAGCACCCACTGCGAATCAATTATATACGGGGTGTCCCATATGCATTTTTCTTCAAGTTCTCTCGCGAATGGGAGCTGATTTCGGTATAATGTCATACAGGGTGTGCGATTCACAATGAATTTGCGATCGGGTGATATACGGGGTGAGCACTTTACAAGTTCTTTTGTTTTTTTGCGCGCTCTCAAGTTTTTTCAAGTATTTTGTGTTCCTTCGGGTTTTTTTACGGAAAAATTATCTTCGAAACATATACGGGGTGTTACATAGGAGCTCCATAGAATAATTTTGATACTTCCTTCGTGGTAATTACTGAACTCGAATAGATGGAGTTACAACGATATTCTTTTGGTTTTTTCTTTCACTGCTAATCAATTGTATACTGAGTGTCTCATATGCATTCTCCTTCAAGTTTTCTCGCGAATGGGAGCGGATTTCGATAAAATGTCATACAGGGTGTGCAAATTACAATAAGTTTACGGTCGGGTGATATACGGGGTGTGCAATTTACAAGTACTTTTGTGTTTCGGGTTTTTTCCAGGTTCCTTTAGATTTTTGTGTTACTTGGTGTTCTTTCGTGTTTTCTCGCGATGTTTCGTGTAATTTCGGTTTCTTTCGTATAACTTCGGTTTCTTTCGTGTTTCTTCGGATTCCTTCGTGTTTTTTCGCGTTTCTCCGTGTTTTTTCCAGTTCTTTCTAGCTTTTTCGCTTTCAACGGGTAATTTGACGTGTTTCGTGTTTCTGCGCGCTTCATTGATGTATGGGCCCTATTGATCTGCGGTCTATATTGATCTATGGTCTATATTGATCCATGGGCCAATTGAACTACTGGCCTATGGATCTACGGGCCTATGGATCTACGGGCCTATTGATCTACCCGCTTACTAGTCTATTATATTAAAACGATAAGATCGGGGACCAGAGAAAATTTTGACAGGTGGTCCCGTCGGGGACCCGGAAAGCGCAGCTTTCCGAGCGGCCCGCAGGGCCGCTCGAGAGGGAATCTTAAAACAGATCGAAAAGGCGTATCCTCCTCTAGGAGAAGCGACCCCGAAACCCCCCCCGGGCGCTCTTAAAACGCCCGAAATTTTCGAAAGAAAATCGCGAAATCGGCGATTTTCGCGAAATCGCCGAAAGTGTCCCCAAGGGGGAAGATCTCACGGACGAACGGGGCCATTTCTCCGGCCGAGATCGGTCGCTTTTTCAAGAAAAAGACATTCCTCATAATGTGGTACCGGTACGGACCGCGGAGCCCCTCGAAATCTATTCGAAAATTATGCATAAAAAACGGCAATTTTTCGACCCGCGAGTACCGAGAAACGTCAAAAACCGCACCTACGTTTTCCCTCCGTGCCGGTCGAAAACGATATAAATCGCCCCGCGATGGGTAGAAAACGAATCTACGTGAAATTTCCCATCTCTGGGTACCAATTTCCACATCCAAGTATCGAGTCAAGGCCGGGGATATTCATTCCAAATTCGGCAATTTTCTCGATAATTCGAGGACAAGTGTCATATTTTATCATACGATTCCGATGATAGCCGAACGCGAGCTCCAAATTTGAAAATACGGTATCAATTTTTCGCTCGATATGGGCGGTCGAAGATTTTGCGTTTTCCAAGTACTCGAATAAGAATCTACAGGAGATTACGAATCTCTAGATACCACTTATCTTACACGACTCTCAAGAAAAACATCTCAAATATGCGTTTGAAAATCGTCATTTTTCCGTCTATTTTCGCGCGAATTCATTGCCCTCTCCGAACTCGGACCCAACTTATGATACTCTATGTCAAAATCCGACACACTTAGTTTATTCAGGGAAAGCACTCTGTTCATGAATACACGTTCAGACCTTTTTCGAATAATTTTCATTTTACCTTTGTGAAATTGATGGAGTTGAAACGATATTCTTTGGGTTTATTTTTTATGGAAAAATTATTTTCGATTCATATACAAGGTGTTACATGGAAGCTTTATCGAATAATGCTTATACTACCTTTGTGGAATGCACCGATTGCGATCGATTGATATACGTGCTGTGCACTTTGGAAGCACTGACTTTCACCAGAGTCTTTCTTCGAGAGATTTTCCGTCTGAATTTCTTAGGGAAAAAGCACCCACTGCGAATCGATTATATAGTGGGTGTCCCAAATGCATTTTTCTTCATGGTTTTTCGCGTATGGGATCTAATTACGATAAAATGTCATACAGGGTGTGCGATTTACAATGAATTTGCGATCGGGTGATATACGGGGTGAGCACTTTACACACTGTCATACAGGGTGTGCAATTTACAAAGAGTTTACGATCGGGTGATATACGGGGTGTGCAATTTATAAGTTCTTTTGTTTCTTTGCGTGCTTTCGTTGTTTTTTTATTTCTCTGGGGTGTTTCGCGTGACTTCGAGTAGCGCTTTCAAGTTATATGTATTCTTTCGGGTTTTTTTCAGGTTCCTCTGGATTTTTTTGTGTTACTTGGGGTTCTTTCGTGTTTTCTCGCGTTGTTTTGTGTAATTTCGGTTTCTTTCGTGTAACTTCGGTTTCTTTCGTGTTTCTCCGGATTCTTTCGTGTTTTTTTCGCGTTTCTTCGTGTTTTTTCCAGTTCTTTCAAGTTTTTCGCTTTCAACGGGTATTTTGACGTGTTTCGTGTTTCTGCGCGATTCATTGATGTATGGGCCCTATTGATCTTTGGTCTATATTGATCTATGGTTTATATTGATCTATGGTCTATATTGATCTATGGTCTATATTGATCTATGGTCCATTATGATCTATGGTCTATATTGATCCATGGGCCTATTGATCTACCCGCTTACTAGTCTAATATATTAAAACGATAAGATCGGGAACCAGAGAAAATTTTGACAGGTGGTCCCGTCGGGGACCCGGAAAGCGCAGCTTTCCTTGCGGCCCGCAGGGCCGCTCGAGAGGGAATCTTAAAAAAATCGAAAAAGCGAATCCTCCTCTAGGAGAAGCGACCCCGAAACCTCCCCCGGGCGCTCTTAAAATGCCCGAAATTTTCGAAAGAAAATCGCGAAATCGACGATTTTCGCGAAATCGCCGAAAGTGTCCCCAAGGGGGAAGATCTCACGGACGAACGGGGCCATTTCTCCGGCCGAGATCGGTCGCTTTTTCAAGAAAAAGACATTCCTCATAATGTGGTACCGGTACGGACCGCGGAGCCCCTCGAAATCTATACGAAAATTATGCATATAAAACGGCAATTTTAGACTCGCGACTTCCTGAAACGTCAAAAACCACACCTACGTTTTCCTCCGTGCCGGTCGAAAACGATATAAATCGCCCCGCGATCGGTAAAAAACGAATCTACGTGAAATTTCCCATCTCTGGGTACCAATTTCCACATCCAAGTAGCGAGTTAAGGCCGGGGATATTCATTCCAAATTCGGCAATTTTCTCGATAATTCGAGGAGAAGTGTCATATTTTATCATACGATTCCGATGATAGCCGAACGCGAGCTCCAAATTTGAAAATACGGCATCAATTTTTCGCTCGATATGGGCGGTCGAAGATTTTCAGGCCTTCCAAATGCTCGATTAAGAATCTACAGGAGATTCCGAATCTCTAGAGACCACTCACGTTTCACGAATCGCGAGAAAAACACCTCAAATATGCGTTTGAAAATCGGCATTTCAGGCTCTATTTTCGCGCTAATTCATTTTCGTCCTTGAAGAATGCACACAGATCGCGATGAATCGCTATACAGGCTGTGCTATCTCGAAAAAATCGCTATACAGGCTGTGCTTATGGAAAGCACTGATTTTCACCAGATTCTTTCTTCGAGAGATTTCGTGTTACTTAGGGTTCTATCATTTTTTCCGCGTTTTTTCGTATTTGGTCGGTTTCTTTCTTGGTGGAATGCACTAACTCGAAACGATAGAGTTATAAACGATATTCTTTCGGTTTGTTTTTTATGATGAAAGCACCCACTGCGAATCAATTATATACGGGGTGTCCCATATGCATTTTTCTTCAAGTTCTCTCGCGAATGGGAGCTGATTTCGGTATAATGTCATACAGGGTGTGCGATTCACAATGAATTTGCGATCGGGTGATATACGGGGTGTGCAATTTACAATAAGTTTACGATCGGGTGATATACGGGGTGTGAAATTTACAAGTACTTTTGTGTTTCGGGTTTTTTTCAGGTTCCTTTAGATTTTTTGTGTTACTTGGTGTTCTTTCGTGTTTTCTCGCGTTGTTTCGTGTAATTTCGGTTTCTTTCGTATAACTTCGGTTTCTTTCGTGTTTCTTCGGATTCCTTCGTGTTTTTTCGCGTTTCTCCGTGTTTTTTCCAGTTCTTCCTGGCTTTTTCGCTTTCAACGGGTAATTTGACGTGTTTCGTGTTTCTGCGCGCTTCATTGATGTATGGGCCCTATTGATCTGCGGTCTATATTGATCTATGGTCTATATTGATCCATGGGCCAATTGAACTACTGGCCTATTGAACTACTGGCCTATGGATCTACGGGCCTATTGATCTACCCGCTTACTAGTCTAATATATTAAAACGATAAGATCGGGAACCAGAGAAAATTTTGACAGGTGGTCCCGTGAGGGACCCGGAAAGCGAAGCTTTCCTTGCGGCCCTGCAGGGCCGCTCGAGAGAATCTTAAGAAAAATCGAAAAGGCGTATCCTCCTCTAGGAGAAGCGACCAAGAAAAACCCCCCGGGCGCTCCTAAAGTGCCCGAAATTTTCAAACGAAAATCGCGAAATCGGCCATTTTCGCGAAATCGCCAAAACTGTCCCCAAGGGGGAAGATCTCACGGACGAACGGGGCCATTTCTCCGGCCGAGATCGGTCGCTTTTTCAAGAAAAAGACATTCCTCATAATGTGGTACCGGTACGGACCGCGGAGCCCCTCGAAATCTATACGAAAATTATGCATATAAAACGGCAATTTTTAAACTCCCGACTTCCCTGAAACGTCAAAAACCGCATCTACGTTTTCCTCCGTGCCGGTCGAAAACGATATAAATCGCCCCGCGATCGGTAGAAAACGAATCTACGTGAAATTTCCCATCTCTGGGTACCAATTTTCACATCCAAGTAGCGAGTCAAGGCCGGGGATATTCATTCCAAATTCGGCAATTTTCTCGATAATTCGAGGACAAGTGTCATATTTTATCATACGATTCCGATGATAGCCGAACGCGAGCTCCAAATTTGAAAATACGGCATCAATTTTTCGCTCGATATGGGTGGTGAAAGATTGTTAGCGCCTTGCAAGCACTCGAATAAGAATCTACAGGAGATTCCGAATCTCTAGATACCTACCACTTTTCGTGAATCGCAAGAAAAACACCTCAAATATGCGTTTGAAAATCGTCATTTCAGGCTCTATTTTCGCGCTAATTCATTTTCGTCCTTGAAGAATGCACACAGATCGCGATGAATCGCTATACAGGCTGTGCTATCTCGAAAAAATCGCTATACAGGCTGTGATTATGGAAAGCACTGATTTTCACCAGATTCTTTCTTCGAGAGATTTTCCGTCTGAATATTTTATGGAAAAAGCACCCACTGCGAATCAATTATAGAGTGGGTGTCCCAAATGCATTTTTCTTCAGGTTTTTTCGCGTATGGGCTCTAATTTCGATAAAATGGCATACAGGGTGTGCGATTTACAATTAATTTACGATCATGTGATATACGGGGTGTGCAATTTACAAGTTATTTTGGTGATTTCGATAAAACGTCATACAGGGTGTGCAATTTACAATGAGTTTACGATCGGGTGATATACGGGGTGTGCAATTTACAAGTACTTTTGTTTTTTTGCGCGCTTTCGGTTTTTTTATATTTCTCCGGGGTGTTTCGCGTGACTTCGAGTTTTTCAAGTTATATGTATTCTCTCGGGATTTTTTCAGGTTCCTTTGGATTATTTGTGTTACTTGGGGTTCTTTCGTGTTTTCTCGCGTTGTTTCGTGTAATTTCGGTTTCTTTCGTGTAACTTCGGTTTCTTTCGTGTTTCTTCGGATTCTTTCGTGTTTTTTCGCGTTTCTTCGTGTTTTTTCCAGTTCTTTCAAGTTTTTTCGCTTTCAACGGGTATTTTGACGTGTTTAGTGTTTCTGCGCGCTTCATTGATGTATGGGCCCTATTGATCAGTGGTCTATATTGATCTATGGTCTATATTGATCTATGGTCTATATTGATCTATGGTCCCTTATGATCTATGGTCTATATTGATCCATGGGCCTATTGATCTACCCGCTTACTAGTCTAATATATTAAAATGATAAGATCGGGGACCAGAGAAAATTTTGACAGGTGGTCCTGTCGGGGACCCGGAAAGCGTAGCTTTCCTCGCACCCGCAGGGCCGCTCGAGAGGGAATCTTAAAACAGATCGAAAAGGCGTATCCTGTTCTAGGAGAAGCGACCGCGAAACCCCCGCGCTCCTCCAAGTGCACCAAATTTTCGAAAGAAAATCGCGAAATCGGCGATTTTCGCGAAATCGCCTAAAGTGCCTCAGAAAAAACGAAATAGGCTCCGAAGCCGCAACGCCCAGCGTCCCGGACTCGCCACATATTCCGAGAGCGAGGACGTCCGGTTTCCTTAGAACCCATTAGAACTCCGGAGCCCCCTATTTCTAGGCTAAAATCCCGTAAGTAAAACGGCAATTTATAGTTTCGCCAGCCCCGCGAAACGTCAAAATCACCCATGATGCTTTCGATTCGTGCGGGCGTTACGAGCCTCAAAACTTATTTTCGGCGGTAGAAAATGAAACTTGAGGAAATTCCCCATCTCTGGGTACCAATTTTCATATCCAAGTAGCGAGATAAGGCCGCGAATTCTTCATTCCAAATTCGGCAATTTACTCGATATTTCGATCAGAAGTGTCATAGTTTCTCATACGATTCCGATGATAGCCGAACGCGAGCTCCAAATTTGAAAATACGGCATCAATTTTTCGCTCGAAATGGGCGGTCGAAGATTTTTCAGGCCTTCCAAATGCTCGATTAAGAATCTACAGGAGATTCCGAATCTCTAGAGACCACTCACGTTTCACGAATCGCGAGAAAAACACCTCAAATATGCGTTTGAAAATAGTCATTTCAGGCTCTATTTTCGCGCTAATTCATTTTCGTCCTTGAAGAATGCACACAGATCGCGATGAATCGCTATACAGGCTGTGCTATCTCGAAAAAATCGCTATACAGGCTGTGCTTATGGAAAGCACTGATTTTCACCAGATTCTTTCTTCGAGAGATTTTCCGTCTGAATATTTTATGGAAAAAGCACCCACTGCGAATCAATTATAGAGTGGGTGTCCCAAATGCATTTTTCTTCAGGTTTTTCGCGTATGGGCTCTAATTTCGATAAAATGGCATACAAGGTGTGCGATTTACAATTAATTTACGATCATGTGATATACGGGGTGTGCAATTTACAAGTTATTTTGCTGATTTCGATAAAACGTCATACAGGGTGTGCAATTTACAATGAGTTTACGATCGGGTGATATACGGGGTGTGCAATTTACAAGTACTTTTGTTTTTTGCGCGCTTTCGGTTTTTTATATTTCTCCGGGGTGTTTCGCGTGACTTCGAGTTTTTTGCGCGCTTTCAAGTTATATGTATTCTCTCGGGATTTTTTCAGGTTCCTTTGGATTATTTGTGTTGCTTGGGGTTCTTTCGTGTTTTCTCGCGTTGTTTCGTGTAATTTCGGTTTCTTTCGTGTAACTTCGGTTTCTTTCGTGTTTCTTCGGATTCTTTCGTGTTTTTTCGCGTTTCTTCGTGTTTTTTCCAGTTCTTTCAAGTTTTTCGCTTTCAACGGGTATTTTGACGTGTTTAGTGTTTCTGCGCGCTTCATTGATGTATGGGCCCTATTGATCTGTGGTCTATATTGATCTATGGTCTATATTGATCTATGGTCCCTTATGATCTATGGTCTATATTGATCCATGGGCCTATTGATCTACCCGCTTACTAGTCTAATATATTAAAATGATAAGATCAGGAACCAGAGAAAATTTTGACAGGTGGTCCCGTAAGGGACCCGGAAAGCGCAGCTTTCCGGCAGCCCTGAGGGCCGCTCGAGAGAAATCTTAAAAAGATCGAAAAAGCGAATCCTCCTCTAGGAGAAGCGACCCCGAAACCCCGGGCGCTCTTAAAATGCCCGAAATTTTCGAAAGAAAATCGCGAAAGCGACGATTTTCGCGAAATCGCCGAAAGTGTCCCCAAGGGGGAAGATCTCACGGACGAACGGGGCCATTTCTCCGGCCGAGATCTGTCGCTTTTTCAAGAAAAAGACATTCCTCATAATGTGGTACCGGTACGGACCGCGGAGCCCCTCGAAATCTATACGAAAATTATGCATATAAAACGGCAATTTTTAGACTCGCGACTTCCTGAAACGTCAAAACCACACCTACGTTTTCCTCCGTGCCGGTCGAAAACGATATAAATCGCCCAGCGATCGGTAGAAAACGAATCTACGTGAAATTTCCCATCTCTGGGTACCAATTTCCACATCCAAGTAGCGAGTCAAGGCCGGGGATATTCATTCCAAATTCGGCAATTTTCTCGATAATTCGAGGACAAGTGTCATATTTTATCATACGATTCCGATGATAGCCGAACGCGAGCTCCAAATTTGAAAACACGGCATCAATTTTTCGCTCGATATGGGCGCTGAAAGACTTTTTGCGCCTTCAAAGTGCTCGATTAAGAATCTACAGGAGATTCCGAATCTCTAGACAGCACCCGCGGTTCACGAATCGGAAGAAAAACACCTCAAATATGCGTTTGAAAATCGTCATTTCAGGCTCTATTTTCGCGCTAATTCATTTTCGTCCTTGAAGAATGCACACAGATCGCGATGAATCGCTATACAGGCTGTGCTATCTCGAAAAAATCGCTATACAGGCTGTGCTTATGGAAAGCACTGATTTTAACCAGATTCTTTCTTCGAGAGATTTTCCGTCTGAATATTTTATGGAAAAAGCACCCCTGCGAATCAGGTGTAAGTGGAGTATCCCAAGTATTTTCTTCAGGTTTTTTCGCGTATGGGCTCTAATTTTGATAAAATGGCATACAGGGTGTACGATTTTAATTAATTTACGATCATGTGATATGCGGGGTGTGCAATTCACAAGTTATTTTGCTGATTTCGATAAAACATCATACAGGGTGTGCAATTCACAATGAGTTTACGATCGGAGTGATATGCAGGGTCAGTGCAATTTACAAATACTTTTGTTTTTGCGCGCTTTCCGGTTTTATATTTCTCCGGGGTGTTTCGCGTGACTTCCCGAGTTTTTGCGCGCTTTCAAGTTATATGTATTCTCTCCGGGTTTTTCAGGACCCTTTGGATTATTTGTGTTGCTTAGGGTTCTTTCGTGTTTCTCGCGCGTTGTTTCATTATAATTTCAGTTTCTTTCGACATAACTTCCGGTTTCTTTCGTGTTTCTTCCGGATTCTTCCGTGTTTTTCGCGTTTCTTTAGTGTTTTGCAGTTCTTTTAAGTTTTTTCATGTTCAGCAGGTATTACGGCGTGTTTAGTGTTTCTGCGCTTCATTGATGTATAAGGCCCTATTGGTCTGTGGTCTATATTGATCTATGGTCTATATTGATCTATGGTCACCTTATGATCTATAGTCTATATTGATCCATAGGCCTATTGATCTACCCACGCTTACTAGTCTAATATATTAAAACACGATAGATCGAGACAGAAAAAAATTGAAAATGGTCCTATAAGGGACCCGAAAGCGTAGCTTTCTAGGCGGCCTTGGGGGCTGCTCGAGAGAATCTTAAAACAGATCGAAAGGCGTATCCTCTTCAGGAGAAGCGACCAGAAAAACCCCGGGCGCTCTTAAAGTGCCAGAAATTTTCAAACGAAAATCATGAAAATGGCGTTTTTCATGAAATCACTTAAAACTGCCCCGGAAAAAGATCTCACAGGCTCCGAAGCCGCAACGCCCAGCGTACCGGACTCTTTGCATGTTCGAGAGCGAGGACGTCCGGTTTCCTTAGTACCCATTACGATTTCCGGAGCCCCCTATTTCTGAGGCTAAAATCCGTAAAGTAAAACGACAATTTTAGTTTCGCCAGCCCCGCGAAACGTCAAAATCACCATGTGATGCTTTCGCTCAATGCAGGGCGGTCACAAGCCTCTAAACGCATTTTCGGCGGTGAAAAGGAAATGAAACTTGGGAAATTCCCCATCTCTGGGTACCAATTTTTCATATCCAGTGGCGATATAAGGCCGCAGAGTTCTTCATTTGAAATTCAGCAGAATTTTCTACGGTGGAATGAGGCAAAATGTCATAATTTCTCATACGATTCGATGATAGCCGAACACGAGCTCCAAATTTGAAAATACGGCATCAATTTTCGCTCGATATGGGCGGTCGAAGATATTTCAGGCCTTCCAAGTGCTCGATTAAGAATCTACGGGAGATTCCGAATCTCTAGATACCTACCACGTTTCGTGAATCGCGAGAGAAAACACACCTCAAATATGCGTTTGAAATCGTCATTTTCAGGCTCTATTTTCGCGCTAATTCATTTTCGTCCTCGAAGAATGAACACTGATCGCGATGATCGCTATACAGAAGCTGTGCTATCTCGAAAAAATCGCTATACAGGCTGTGCTTATGAAAGACGCTGATTTTCACCAGATTCTTTCTTCGAGAGATTTCGTATTGCCAGGGTTCTATCATGTTTTCCGCGTTTTTCATGTTTGGTCGGTTTCTTTCTTGATGGAATGCACTGAACTCGAAACGATAGAGTTATAAACGATATTCTTTCGGTTTGTTTTTATGAAGAAAGCACCCTGCGAATCAATTATATACAGGGGTGTCCCGCATGCATTTTCTTCAAGTTCTCTCGCGAATGGGAGCTGATTTCGGTATAATGTCATACAGGGTGTGCGATTCACAATGAATTTGCGATCAGGTGATATACAGGGTGTGCAATTTACAAGTTAATTTGATTTTTTTGCGCAAATTCGAGTTTTGTGTTGTTTCAGGGAGTTTTGGATCTTAATTCGATAAAATATATTCGATTCATATACGAGGTGTCAGATCTGAGTAGCGCTGACTTCACCAGAATTTTCTCCAGCTTTTGTGCTTTTCCGCGTAAGGAGCTTAATTCAATGAAATCCATATACAGGGTGTACCATTAACAATGGTTTCGCGATCAGATTGATATCACAGGTGTACAATTTAAAGTTCTTTCATTATTTTTGCACGCTTTCGGTTTTTGTGCTCCCTCAGGGTTTTTAGCTTTCCTTCCCGAGTTTTTTTGCGCGCTTTCAGTTGATTTGTGCTCCTTCAGGGTTTTTCGGTTCCTTTGGATATTTTCGTTCATTCTCGTGGTACTTCGGGTTCTTTCAAAGTTTTCCGTGTTTCGTCAGGTTCTTTCTTTACGTGGGAATGCTACGGAACTTGAAACGATAAAGTTAAAACGATATTCTTTCAGTTCGTTTCTTATGATGAAAGCACCCTTGCAAATCAATTATATACTGGGTATCCCATATGCATTTTTTCATCATGTTTTTCACGTCATGAAAGCTAATTTCAGTAAAATGTCATACAGGGTGTTCAATTTACAATGAATTTGCGATCGGGTGATATACAGGAGTGAGCACTTTACAAGTTCTTCTATTTTTTTGCGCTCTCAAGTTTTCAAGTTTTTGTGTTCCTTCAGGTTTTTTACGGAAAAATTATCTTCGAAACATATGCAAGGGTGTTACATAGGAGCTCCATACAGAATAATTTTGATACTTCCTTCAGTAGTAGTTACTGAACTCAAATAGATGGAGTTACTACGATATTCTTTTTAGTTTTTTTCACTCATAATCAATTGCGTGCTGAGTGTCTCATATGCATTCTCCTTCAAGTTTTCTCATGAATGGGGAGCGGATTTCGATAAAATGTCATACAGGGTGTGCAATTTACAATAAGTTTACGGTCAGGTTATATACAGGGTGTGCAATTTACAAGTACTTTTTATGTTTCAGGTTTTTTCAGGTTCCTTTAGATTTTTGTGTTACTTGGTGTTCTTTCGTGTTTCTCGCGTTGTTTCATTGTAATTTCGGTTTCTTTCGTATAACTTCGGTTTCTTTCATTGTTTCTTGGTTCCTTCGTGTTTTTCGCGCGTTTCTCCGTGTTTTCCAGTTCTTTCTAAGCTTTTCGCTTTCAACGGGTAATTTGGCGTGTTTCGTGTTTCTGCGCGCTTCATGATGTATGGGCCCTATTGATCTGCGGTCTATATTGATCTATAGTCTATAAATGATCCATGGGCCCAATTGAACTACTGGCCTGTTGAACTGCTGGCCTATGGATCTACGGGCTATTGATCTACCCACACTTACTAGTCTATCATAATAAAAGTAATAAGATCGAGGACCAAAGAAAATTTTGACAGGTGGTCCGTCAGGGACTTGTAACGTTCCAATCCGGAAAGAGGAATCTCTAACAAATCAGATCGAAAAGAGCGTATCCTCTTCTAGGAGGAAGCGACCGCGAATCCCCCTGGGCGCTCTTAAAGGTGCCCGAAATTTTTCGAAGAAAATCGCCAGAAATTGACGATTTTCGAAATCACTTGAAAGTGCCTCAGAAAAAGGAAATAGGCTCCGGAGCCGGAAGGCGCCCAGCGTCCCCGGACTCGCCACATATTCAAAGAGCGAGGACGTCCGGTTTCCCCTTAGAACCCATTAGAACTCCGGGCCCTATTTCTAGGCTAAAATCCGTAGAACAAAACGGCAATTTTAGTTACGCCAGCCCCGCGAAACGTCAAAATCACCACCTGATGCTTTCGCTCAGTGCGGGCCCTCTCGAGCCTCTAAACACATTTTCGGCGGTAGAAAATGAAACTTAGAGAAATTCCCCATCTCTGGGTACCAATTTTCACTTATCCAGAAGTGGCGATATAAGGCACGGGAATTTTTATTCCAAATTCGGCAATTTTTACGGAAAAATGAGGCAAATGTCACAATTTCTCATACGATTCCGATGAGAGCCGAACGCGAGCTCTAAATTTGAAAATACGGCATCAATTTTCGCTCGATATGGCCAGTGGAAAATTTTTAATGCCTTCCAAGCACTCGAATAAGAATCTACAGAGATTCGAATCTCTGAATACCTACCACTTTTCGTGAATCGCAAAGAAAAACACCTCAAATATGCGTTTGAAAATCGTCATTTCAGGCTCTGTTTTCGCGCTAATTCATTTTCGTCCTTGAAGAATGCACACACAGATCGCGATGAATCGCTTCTCACAGGCTGTGCATTCTAAAAATTCGCTATACAGGCTGTGCCATTTGAAGCTTACTGATTTTCACCAAATTCTTTCTTCGAGAGATTTTCCGTCTGAATTTTTATGGAAAAAGCACCCACTGAGAACCAATCATAGAGTGGGATCTGGATTTCGATAAAATGTCATACACAGCGTGAACGATTTACAATGAATTTGCGATCATGTGATATGCAGGGTGCTCAATTCACAAGTTAATTTGATTTTTCGCGCAAATTCAGGAGTTTTTTGTGTTCCTTCGGTGTGTTTTGGTTCTGAATTCGATCAAATATATTCGATTCATAAACAGTGTGTCCAGATCTGAGTAGCGCTGACATTCATCAGAGTATTTTCTCTGGCTTTCGTGCTTTTCCGCGTAAAGGGAGCTGATTACGATAAAATGTCATACAGGATGTGCAATTTACGATGAGTTTACGATCGGGTGATATACAGGGTGTACAATTTAAAAGTTCTTTCATTATTTTTGCACGCTTTCGGTTTTTGTGCTCCCTCGCGGTTTTAAGCTTTCTTTCAAGTTTTTGCGCGCTTTCTACGTTGATTTTGTGTTCCTTCAGGGTTTTTAGAGTTCCTTTGGATTTTTTCGTTCTCTCCACATTTACTTTGAGGTTCTATCATGTTATTTCGCGTTTTTTCGTATTTGGTCAGGTACTTTCTTGGTGGAATGCACTGAACTTAAAACGATAGAGTTATAAACGATCATTCTTTCAGTTTTGTTTTTTATGATGAAAGCACCCACTGCGAATCAATTATATACGGGAGTGTCCCCATATGCATTTTCTTCTAGGTTTTCTCACGAATAGAGAGCTGATTTCAGTATAATATCATACAGGGTGTACGATTTACAATGAATTTGCGATCCGGGTGATATACGGGGTGAGCACTTTACAAGAGTTCTTCTGTTTTTGCGAGCTCTCAAGTTTTTGTGTTCCTTCAGGTTTGTTT
>JARTUT010000135.1:0-57994 GCA_030674115.1 Micraspis discolor | reverse complement strand
GGGAATTAAACTCAGCAAGCACCGTTGTGATATTTTTCTGCAAGCTGCCGCAACTCAGGCAAATAGCTACTATTATACATTAAAGTCCACGTCATCACGAGTCGTCGGCAAAAAGCTTTTACTATACAGTAAAGTCCACGTCATCACGAGTCGTCGGCAAAAAGCTAATATTACACATTTAAGTCCACGTCATCACGAGTCGTGGGCAAAAAGCTAAATATTATACATTAGTGTCCTCGTCATCACGAGTCGTCAACATTAAACTTACAGGAAAAATCAATTCTTTTTCATCCTAAACATTTGGGATTTGAATTTGAACTGCCCTCATTGCTCTCGCCATCAGAGGCGCTGTCTTTTTCTTTTTCTTTATAGGAGAACAAGGTTCCTCCATTCTTTCGACAATTTGTGATTCGTCTGAAATGATTTCATCGGCCTTTCTTTTTCGAAATACTGTCTGGTTTCTCTATGCGTTTAAATTTCACTATTGGAAATTTGCTGTCATCATAAGTCCAGATCTTTTCATTCTGAGCAGGAGAGGAACTCATCTCGGTTATTGTTTCTGAAGCCATATTTCGATAAGTATCGTCTGTATTGGCGTGACTGTTCGAACGAGCGGCGAGCTTCGATATATATACGGGTTCTTATCTACCCAGGTACCTATCAACGTACTTTCTAATATACCTAATTACTTACATAACAACAAACAAATAATTTAATCCCATACGCCTGCCGACCTTATTTCTATGATTCCTACATTTATTACATTTAATTCCATTTAACAACTTTCATATCTACCTTAAGCAGCTTCAAGTAAATTCGGGAAAAAATCGAAGGATGAATAAAAACATGGATTTTTCCTGAAAATCGTTGAAATATGGTTTCAATACGATTGAAAACTTGTTCAAATGCTTGCCAAATCTAATGACCCGGATTTGAGGCGAATGCGGAAATTGACACTTGAACTGAATATTTGGTGAATAATAGTTGATCTGGAAAATTCAGAAAAATGTTTTCGAAAATATTGTTCAATTGTCACATTATATATTGGTCGTAAACCAAGGGAATTAAACTCAGCAAGCACCGTTGTGATATTTTTTTGCAAGCTGCCGCAACTCAGGCAAAATGCTACTATTATACATTAAAGTCCACGTCATCACGAGTCGTCGGCAAAAAGCTATTACTATACAGTAAAGTCCACGTCATCACGAGTCGTCGGCAAAAAGCTTTTACTATACAGTAAAGTCCACGTCATCACGAGTCGTCGGCAAAAGCTAATATTACACATTAAAGTCCACGTCATCACGAGTCGTGGGGCAAAAGCTAAATATTATACATTAGTGTCCTCGTCATCACGAGTCGTCAACATTAAACTTACAGGAAAAATCAATTCTTTTTCATCCTAAACATTTGGGATTTGAATTTGAACTGCCTCATTGCTCTCGCCATCAGAGGCGCCGTCTTTTTCTTTTTCTTTATAGGAGAACAAGGTTCCTCCATTCTTTCGACAATTTGTGATTCGTCTGAAATGATTTCATCGGCCTTTCTTTTTTTCGAAATACTGTCTGGTTTCTCTATGCGTTTAAATTTCACTATTGGAAATTTGCTGTCATCATAAGTCCAGATCTTTTCATTCTGAGCAGGAGAGGAACTCATCTCGGTTATTGTTTCTGAAGCCATATTTCGATAAGTATCGTCTGTATTGGCGTGACTGTTCGAACGAGCGGCGAGCTTCGATATATATACGGGTTCTTATCTACCCAGGTACCTATCAACGTACTTTCTAATATACCTAATTACTTACATAACAACAAACAAATAATTTAATCCCATACGCCTGCCGACCTTATTTCTATGATTCCTACATTTATTACATTTAATTCCATTTAACAACTTTCATATCTACCTTAAGCAGCTTCAAGTAAATTCGGGAAAAAATCGAAGGATGAATAAAAACATGGATTTTTCCTGAAAATCGTTGAAATATGGTTTCAATACGATTGAGAACTTGTTCAAATGCTTGCCAAATCTAATGACCCGGATTTGAGGCGAATGCGGAAATTGACACTTGAACTGAATATTTGGTGAATAATAGTTGATCTGGAAAATTCAGAAAAATGTTTTCGAAAATATTGTTCAATTGTCACATTATATATTGGTCGTAAACCAAGGGAATTAAACTCAGCAAGCACCGTTGTGATATTTTTCTGCAAGCTGCCGCAACTCAGGCAAATAGCTACTATTATACATTAAAGTCCACGTCATCACGAGTCGTCGGCAAAAGCTTTACTACTATACGTCGTAAAGTCCACGTCATCACGAGTCGTCGGCAAAAGCTAATATTACACATTTAAGTCCACGTCATCACGAGTCGTGGGCAAAAAGCTAAATATTATACATTAGTGTCCTCGTCATCACGAGTCGTCAACATTAAACTTACAGGAAAAATCAATTCTTTTTCATCCTAAACATTTGGGATTTGAATTTGAACTGCCTCATTGCTCTCGCCATCAGAGGCGCCGTCTTTTTCTTTTTCTTTATAGGAGAACAAGGTTCCTCCATTCTTTCGACAATTTGTGATTCGTCTGAAATGATTTCATCGGCCTTTCTTTTTTTCGAAATACTGTCTGGTTTCTCTATGCGTTTAAATTTCACTATTGGAAATTTGCTGTCATCATAAGTCCAGATCTTTTCATTCTGAGCAGGAGAGGAACTCATCTCGGTTATTGTTTCTGAAGCCATATTTCGATAAGTATCGTCTGTATTGGCGTGACTGTTCGAACGAGCGGCGAGCTTCGATATATATACGGGTTCTTATCTACCCAGGTACCTATCAACGTACTTTCTAATATACCTAATTACTTACATAACAACAAACAAATAATTTAATCCCATACGCCTGCCGACCTTATTTCTATGATTCCTACATTTATTACATTTAATTCCATTTAACAACTTTCATATCTACCTTAAGCAGCTTCAAGTAAATTCGGGAAAAAATCGAAGGATGAATAAAAACATGGATTTTTTCCTGAAAATCGTTGAAATATGGTTTCAATACGATTGAAAACTTGTTCAAATGCTTGCCAAATCTAATGACCCGGATTTGAGGCGAATGCGGAAATTGACACTTGAACTGAATATTTGGTGAATAATAGTTGATCTGGAAAATTCAGAAAAATGTTTTCGAAAATATTGTTCAATTGTCACATTATATATTGGTCGTAAACCAAGGGAATTAAACTCAGCAAGCACCGTTGTGATATTTTTCTGCAAGCTGCCGCAACTCAGGCAAATAGCTACTATTATACAGTAAAGTCCACGTCATCACGAGTCGTCGGCAAAACGTATCACGAGCTCATCACGAGTCGTCGGCAAAAAGCTAATATTACACATTTAAGTCCACGTCATCACGAGTCGTCGGCAAAAAGCTAATATTACACATTTAAGTCCACGTCATCACGAGTCGTGGGCAAAAAGCTAAATATTATACATTAGTGTCCTCGTCATCACGAGTCGTCAACATTAAACTTACAGGAAAAATCAATTCTTTTTCATCCTAAACATTTGGGATTTGAATTTGAACTGCCTCATTGCTCTCGCCATCAGAGGCGCCGTCTTTTTCTTTTTCTTTATAGGAGAACAAGGTTCCTCCATTCTTTCGACAATTTGTGATTCGTCTGAAATGATTTCATCGGCCTTTCTTTTTCGAAATACTGTCTGGTTTCTCTATGCGTTTAAATTTCACTATTGGAAATTTGCTGTCATCATAAGTCCAGATCTTTTCATTCTGAGCAGGAGAGGAACTCATCTCGGTTATTGTTTCTGAAGCCATATTTCGATAAGTATCGTCTGTATTGGCGTGACTGTTCGAACGAGCGGCGAGCTTCGATATATATACGGGTTCTTATCTACCCAGGTACCTATCAACGTACTTTCTAATATACCTAATTACTTACATAACAACAAACAAATAATTTAATCCCATACGCCTGCCGACCTTATTTCTATGATTCCTACATTTATTACATTTAATTCCATTTAACAACTTTCATATCTACCTTAAGCAGCTTCAAGTAAATTCGGGAAAAAATCGAAGGATGAATAAAAACATGGATTTTTTCCTGAAAATCGTTGAAATATGGTTTCAATACGATTGAAAACTTGTTCAAATGCTTGCCAAATCTAATGACCCGGATTTGAGGCGAATGCGGAAATTGACACTTGAACTGAATATTTGGTGAATAATAGTTGATCTGGAAAATTCAGAAAAATGTTTTCGAAAATATTGTTCAATTGTCACATTATATATTGGTCGTAAACCAAGGGAATTAAACTCAGCAAGCACCGTTGTGATATTTTTCTGCAAGCTGCCGCAACTCAGGCAAAAGCTACTATTATACATTAAAGTCCACGTCATCACGAGTCGTCGGCAAAAAGCTTTACTATACAGTAAAGTCCACGTCATCACGTCATCACCACGTCATCGTCGTCGGCAAAAGCTAATATTACACATTAAAGTCCACGTCATCACGAGTCGTGGGCAAAAAGCTAAATATTATACATTAGTGTCCTCGTCATCACGAGTCGTCAACATTAAACTTACAGGAAAAATCAATTCTTTTTCATCCTAAACATTTGGGATTTGAATTTGAACTGCCTCATTGCTCTCGCCATCAGAGGCGCCGTCTTTTTCTTTTTCTTTATAGGAGAACAAGGTTCCTCCATTCTTTCGACAATTTGTGATTCGTCTGAAATGATTTCATCGGCCTTTCTTTTTTTCGAAATACTGTCTGGTTTCTCTATGCGTTTAAATTTCACTATTGGAAATTTGCTGTCATCATAAGTCCAGATCTTTTCATTCTGAGCAGGAGAGGAACTCATCTCGGTTATTGTTTCTGAAGCCATATTTCGATAAGTATCGTCTGTATTGGCGTGACTGTTCGAACGAGCGGCGAGCTTCGATATATATACGGGTTCTTATCTACCCAGGTACCTATCAACGTACTTTCTAATATACCTAATTACTTACATAACAACAAACAAATAATTTAATCCCATACGCCTGCCGACCTTATTTCTATGATTCCTACATTTATTACATTTAATTCCATTTAACAACTTTCATATCTACCTTAAGCAGCTTCAAGTAAATTCGGGAAAAAATCGAAGGATGAATAAAAACATGGATTTTTTCCTGAAAATCGTTGAAATATGGTTTCAATACGATTGAAAACTTGTTCAAATGCTTGCCAAATCTAATGACCCGGATTTGAGGCGAATGCGGAAATTGACACTTGAACTGAATATTTGGTGAATAATAGTTGATCTGGAAAATTCAGAAAAATGTTTTCGAAAATATTGTTCAATTGTCACATTATATATTGGTCGTAAACCAAGGGAATTAAACTCAGCAAGCACCGTTGTGATATTTTTTGCAAGCTGCCGCAACTCAGGCAAAATGCTACTATTATACATTAAAGTCCACGTCATCACGAGTCGTCGGCAAAAAGCTTTTACTATACAGTAAAGTCCACGTCATCACGAGTCGTCGGCAAAAAAAAGCTAATATTA
This sequence comes from Micraspis discolor, assembly GCA_030674115.1. NCBI lineage: Eukaryota > Metazoa > Arthropoda > Insecta > Coleoptera > Coccinellidae > Micraspis > Micraspis discolor. The sequence goes on along the minus strand of JARTUT010000135.1, from coordinate 52,423 downwards.
CACATTAAAGTCCACGTCATCACGAGTCGTGGGCAAAAGCTAAATATTATACATTAGTGTCCTCGTCATCACGAGTCGTCAACATTAAACTTACAGGAAAAATCAATTCTTTTTCATCCTAAACATTTGGGATTTGAATTTGAACTGCCTCATTGCTCTCGCCATCAGAGGCGCCGTCTTTTTCTTTTTCTTTATAGGAGAACAAGGTTCCTCCATTCTTTCGACAATTTGTGATTCGTCTGAAATGATTTCATCGGCCTTTCTTTTTCGAAATACTGTCTGGTTTCTCTATGCGTTTAAATTTCACTATTGGAAATTTGCTGTCATCATAAGTCCAGATCTTTTCATTCTGAGCAGGAGAGGAACTCATCTCGGTTATTGTTTCTGAAGCCATATTTCGATAAGTATCGTCTGTATTGGCGTGACTGTTCGAACGAGCGGCGAGCTTCGATATATATACGGGTTCTTATCTACCCAGGTACCTATCAACGTACTTTCTAATATACCTAATTACTTACATAACAACAAACAAATAATTTAATCCCATACGCCTGCCGACCTTATTTCTATGATTCCTACATTTATTACATTTAATTCCATTTAACAACTTTCATATCTACCTTAAGCAGCTTCAAGTAAATTCGGGAAAAAATCGAAGGATGAATAAAAACATGGATTTTTTCCTGAAAATCGTTGAAATATGGTTTCAATACGATTGAAAACTTGTTCAAATGCTTGCCAAATCTAATGACCCGGATTTGAGGCGAATGCGGAAATTGACACTTGAACTGAATATTTGGTGAATAATAGTTGATCTGGAAAATTCAGAAAAATGTTTTCGAAAATATTGTTCAATTGTCACATTATATATTGGTCGTAAACCAAGGAATTAAACTCAGCAAGCACCGTTGTGATATTTTTTGCAAGCTGCCGCAACTCAGGCAAAAGCTACTATTATACATTAAAGTCCACGTCATCACGAGTCGTCGGCAAAAAGCTATTACTATTCAGTAAAGTCCACGTCATCACGAGTCGTCGGCAAAAGCTTTTACTATACAGTAAAGTCCACGTCATCACGAGTCGTCGGCAAAAAGCTAATATTACACATTAAAGTCCACGTCATCACGAGTCGTGGGCAAAAAGCTAAATATTATACATTAGTGTCCTCGTCATCACGAGTCGTCAACATTAAACTTACAGGAAAAATCAATTCTTTTTCATCCTAAACATTTGGGATTTGAATTTGAACTGCCTCATTGCTCTCGCCATCAGAGGCGCCGTCTTTTTCTTTTTCTTTATAGGAGAACAAGGTTCCTCCATTCTTTCGACAATTTGTGATTCGTCTGAAATGATTTCATCGGCCTTTCTTTTTCGAAATACTGTCTGGTTTCTCTATGCGTTTAAATTTCACTATTGGAAATTTGCTGTCATCATAAGTCCAGATCTTTTCATTCTGAGCAGGAGAGGAACTAATCTCGGTTATTGTTTCTGAAGCCATATTTCGATAAGTATCGTCTGTATTGGCGTGACTGTTCGAACGAGCGTCGAGCTTCGATATATATACGGGTTCTTATCTACCCAGGTACCTATCAACGTACTTTCTAATATACCTAATTACTTACATAACAACAAACAAATAATTTAATCCCAATACGCCTGCCGACCTTTTTCTATGATTCCTACATTTATTACATTTAATTCCATTTAACAACTTTCATATCTACCTTAAGCAGCTTCAAGTAAATTCGGGAAAAAATCGAAGGATGAATAAAAACATGGATTTTTTCCTGAAAATCGTTGAAATATGGTTTCAATACGATTGAAAACTTGTTCAAATGCTTGCCAAATCTAATGACCCGGATTTGAGGCGAATGCGGAAATTGACACTTGAACTGAATATTTGGTGAATAATAGTTGATCTGGAAAATTCAGAAAAATGTTTTCGAAAATATTGTTCAATTGCAGAGCTGTGCCAAAGCATTGTGCTTAGTGCTCGTGAAAGCACTCTAAGCACTTTAGTGCTTCCGAGCACTGTGCTCGCGAGCACTTTTCAAAGGCTAGTGCTTAGTGCTTGTTTTTCGGAGCACTCAACAAACAGAGCTGTGCGAAAATCTTAGTGCTTAGTAATCCGCTAAGCACTAAGCCTTTCCGAATTCTTGAAGTAGGGTCAATATAAGCAGGTACGGTATTTGATTTTTTTATGTGCGCAAAGATAATATGATCGTTTTGAATTAATATTCAGTATTTCTTCAGTCACCATTGATTTGACTTTATGGTTATGAAGGCCAGAAAATTTTTTGTTTTTGCGCGCTTGTTACTAGTGGAACAGGCGGGCTATCGTTCTGTCCAAATGTCTGTAATTTCCGAATATCGAGCCGAAAATGGTTTCAATCCATTGGGTTCGACTTCTTGATGGAGAAACCTTGGTCAAATTTAAGTAGGTCAGGCTGGCCGGCCCTCCGATCGTATACTCTCTATCTTCCGAAGGAGATGACCTAGAGTTTTCATTTTTCAGAATAGGTTGATCGTTCAAATATCTCGGTCAAGTTCGTTGTTGGGCCAAATCCATCGTTAGTTATTAGCATTCAAAATTTGATTTTCGCCTAGAATATTCATCTGATCAATTTATAATTTGGAAGGTGTTTTAATGATGTTAAATTAAATGGTTTTCCAAATTTCGAGATAATCGCCACTCTAGAAAATTTATTGAAGATTCCCAAAAAATCTTTTATTAGAACCGATTCTTTATAAGATATTCGTCAGATATCTATGATGTTTCTATGGACGTTATTGATTTCCTGAATATAATTGAATTTCATCAATCCTGAAAATATATTATAATTTTATGGAACCGAAAGCGAATAGATTGGAAATTTTGAATTCTCATTCCTTGTTACTATAAGCCTTCGTGTCTCATCACAAAAAAGGAATCCAAAATAGGAAAATTTCTATAAACAATCTGATTATCAGCTACATTTGATTTCATAACGATTTCTGGATGAAATTATATGGTATTCATCAAAATGTGTTTTGTGCATTGTAGGTCAAATGCTTATTTTTCAATAATTTATGTTTCCATTGATGACACTTCATGAGTCTGAAGTTGTTTAAGGGCTAAATTGTGTTCGTATAAATGCATGTTTATATCGTATCACTTATAGAACAAACGCGTTGAGACTGCTTTGAAGCATTTTCAGATTTTTCACTTATATGCTCCATCCACACTGAAGCGAACAATGCATCACATCAGTAGTCTCGAACGTCAGAGAGCGAAAACGGTAGAAATACTTTGAGCAAATCTGTAGATTCCAACTGAAAAATGGTAAACGAGGAAAACCATATTCTTAAATAAACTTCATTCATTACTGGTTCAAATGGTGGGAATTCGAATAGATGTGAAATAAAACGAAAATTCGAACTAGACTAGAATGATTTATTGCACAAAATTTTCTGTACTCTTTTCACAACATCATATCACTGATTAAAATGGATATTACACCATAATAAAAGAAGATTGATAAGCTCTTTTAAAATATTGTAAACAAACGAATATTTTCACAAAAACGTTAGACCAAACTGCCGTTCCCAATTGGGAATTTTTAAGCCAGATGTTCTTGTGCATATTTTTATGACCCATCAATTTTAGCACTCTTCGGAATTTCCGTCGGCAAATTTGTTGATTATTTGGCAAGTTTGTGAAACGTTCAATTGGGCCCTAAGCTCACGGAGATATTTAAATACACAAAACCAGGGTTCAATAACTACCTATCAGTGGCACTCGGTGGGTAACCGGTAGTTGTAAAATTCGAAAGTTATGGCAATCCTTGAAACACAGCCCTCATTTTTGCGCGCTTGTTTCTAGGGGAACAGCGAGCTATCGTTTTACCCAAATGTCTCAATCGATTGGGTTCGACTTCCTGATGAAGAACATTTGAGTATGTCCGGACGCGGGCCCTCCGGCTGTTTACTCTCTATCTTCCGAAGTAGATGACCTAGAGTCCTAGAGTTTTCATAATTTCAAAATAGGTTGATTGTCCAAATATTTCGGTCAAGTTCGTTATTCGGCCAAATCCTCGAATAGTTTAGCATTTGAAAGTTGATTTTCGCAATAATTCCTAAAATATTCATCCGATCAATTCGTACCTTGGACGATTTTGAAATAAAAGGGTTGGCCAAATTTCGAAGGAATCGACACGGTAGAAAATTCTTAAAACATTGCCAAAAACATTTTTTCAATACTCGATATCTTATCAGATATTCCTTCGAAATCAACAAGAATTCGTACATAAATCGAGATAACCGATAATTTGTATGCCCCAGAATTTTACCGTCGTAGCTGAGTTTTTGAATAAAACAAATCAGTTCTAGTGTGAGATTCAAACCCGGGAGGGTGGAAAAACATTAATATTAGGTAGTAATGAAAATGTCAAAAATGAATCTACTTCAATAAACAATTCGAAGTGACATTTTTCAACTACATTGGAATGCGAAAAGCACTAACGTATTGTCACTCTAATCCCAATCAGAATATCTAAAGCATTAAAAAGCATTGGCGTGTCAAGATTTTTTACTAATAAGGAATAATGCATAATTTTGGTGCTCCAGAAAACTGAAAACTTCATATTTCTTGGGCACTGAAAGCACTTCTAGAGAAGTAAAATTCATTTGCCAGGACATTTTGACATTTTCAAGCAAAAAGCTCACCCCAATTATCTTCTGAGAAACCATACTTCTGGGTAATATTCCACTGGACTAATAAATAATATTGAACAAGCACTCAAGGAAAAGATCATAATTGAATGCAATTTGAACACTCTGTGATAAAGAAAATTTCATCCTAAAATGTTTTGCAATCAATTTTGTTCAGTACCAAAGAATACCGAATGCTGAAATTAAAGTTTCAATATTTTAGTCTGTGATTAAAGACCTCAAAATAAGTAAGACATTTCAGAAAGTGGTTTTGAAGATGAAGCGATATTCTGTAGTCTAATTAACTACTAGCGTAACCAAATACAAAATTCGATTTGATTTAATTTGCCAGATGTCCTATCAACATACAATTCAAATATTCCTCAATCAGTACACTGGAAGAAATCTCAGCTGGTCACAGACAACATATCCCTTGTTTATTATGAGGGACCTAGAGTTTTCATTTTTTCAGAATAGGTCGAGTGTCTAAATATCTCGGTCAAGTTCGTTATTGGGCCAAATCCATCGAATAGTTTAGCAGTTAATAACATTTATTTCTTGAATATTCATTCTATCAATTCGTAACTTAGAGAATGTCTAGATAGCGTTAAAAGGAAGGAGTGTGCCAAATTTCGAGAAAATCGTCACGAGAGAAAATTTTTTAAAATTCCCAAAATGTTTTTTTTTCAATACACGATATCTCATAAGTTATTCGTCAGATCACAACAATTTAGGGCATTCATGCAGGTTATAGGTACCTAAAATATTTTAAAATTTCATCATCATAGCGTACAATCTCCAGAAGATATAAGAGTTTTTCTGAAAATGAAGTCACAGATTATATTTCTATCTATGAATTCACATCACATCAACTATAAATCTCTATGAGGGTGGTTTTAATTTTATGACAAGTTGTCATAATGAGTGAATATTGAGCCGAAAATGAAACTAATTCTGTGGGTTCATTTTTATGACAAACATGTCAAAAATACTGGTGTGTGCAGTTGTCATATTTTGAATGGAAATGTCGTTATGAATTTTGCGACAAGAGGACTATTTTTTCCCAAATGTCTGTAATTTCTGAATATCGAGCTGAAAATGACCGCCATCGGTTGGATTTGACTCGTGATGAAGAAACGGTGGTCCAATTTGAAAATGTTTGGCTGAATATTCTCTATCTTCCGAAAGAGATGAGATAGAGATTCCATATTAATAGAATTAGTTTATTATCCAAATATAAGTCAAGTTAGTTATTGGGCCAGACCTGTCCGATAGCTCAGCAATTATGAATCTGAAATTCGGTTATAATTGATGACACTAAACTACAACAACTTATATATGGTATAGAAATGTGGAAAGAATGCCAGATCGAAGTATTTGCTGAACTGTAAGTTCACTCAACTTCCATTTAAGATATATGTTTTTTGATTCTTTCACACTCATTGTGCTGGCTGATTTTGAATCGCACTCTTTTTAAGTCTGAGAAAAGACTTTAGAACAAGCGCGTAAAAGCTCCTGATCTCACGTCAGTGCTTTCCACATTTTTTCAGTAATGTGTTCTCTCTTATAAAATAATTGGTCCTCGATTATTAATTTAACTTTACGCATTGATTAGGAACAGCCATTCAGATTCAGATCGACGAATAAGATTAACTAGTACCAGAATGTAAATTGAATGCATGCGTTTCACAAAACAAATAAAATGGCTTTTGAGTTTTTCCCAGTCTCGAAATCATAATTTTAGATATGTCGATGAAGCTAAAGAGTTCTCATTTCAATCAAACAACATTACATAAAATAGTTCCCACTAAAGTGCTTAGTGCTTAGTGCTCGAAATATTCAATTACTTTTGCAAAAGTGCTCGGTAATCCGGAGCCTTCTGTCGAAAGCGGTGCTTAGAACTCGAGACTCGAAGCCTTTTTTCGAGTGCTTAGGGCTTAGTGCTCGAAGCACTTTTTTTCGGTGCTTAGCACAGCTCTGTTCAATTGTCACATTATATATTGGTCGTAAACCAAGGGAATTAAACTCAGCAAGCACCGTTGTGATATTTTTTTGCAAGCTGCCGCAACTCAGGCAAAATGCTACTATTATACATTAAAGTCCACGTCATCACGAGTCGTCGGCAAAAAGCTATTACTATACAGTAAAGTCCACGTCATCACGAGTCGTCGGCAAAAAGCTTTTACTATACAGTAAAGTCCACGTCATCACGAGTCGTCGGCAAAAAGCTAATATTACACATTAAAGTCCACGTCATCACGAGTCGTGGGCAAAAAGCTAAATATTATACATTAGTGTCCTCGTCATCACGAGTCGTCAACATTAAACTTACAGGAAAAATCAATTCTTTTTCATCCTAAACATTTGGGATTTGAATTTGAACTGCCTCATTGCTCTCGCCATCAGAGGCGCCGTCTTTTTCTTTTTCTTTATAGGAGAACAAGGTTCCTCCATTCTTTCGACAATTTGTGATTCGTCTGAAATGATTTCATCGGCCTTTCTTTTTCGAAATACTGTCTGGTTTCTCTATGCGTTTAAATTTCACTATTGGAAATTTGCTGTCATCATAAGTCCAGATCTTTTCATTCTGAGCAGGAGAGGAACTCATCTCGGTTATTGTTTCTGAAGCCATATTTCGATAAGTATCGTCTGTATTGGCGTGACTGTTCGAACGAGCGGCGAGCTTCGATATATATACGGGTTCTTATCTACCCAGGTACCTATCAACGTACTTTCTAATATACCTAATTACTTACATAACAACAAACAAATAATTTAATCCCATACGCCTGCCGACCTTATTTCTATGATTCCTACATTTATTACATTTAATTCCATTTAACAACTTTCATATCTACCTTAAGCAGCTTCAAGTAAATTCGGGAAAAAATCGAAGGATGAATAAAAACATGGATTTTTTCCTGAAAATCGTTGAAATATGGTTTCAATACGATTGAAAACTTGTTCAAATGCTTGCCAAATCTAATGACCCGGATTTGAGGCGAATGCGGAAATTGACACTTGAACTGAATATTTGGTGAATAATAGTTGATCTGGAAAATTCAGAAAAATGTTTTCGAAAATATTGTTCAATTGTCACATTATATATTGGTCGTAAACCAAGGGAATTAAACTCAGCAAGCACCGTTGTGATATTTTTATGCAAGCTGCCGCAACTCAGGCAAATAGCTACTATTATACATTAAAGTCCACGTCATCACGAGTCGTCGGCAAAAAGCTTTTACTATACAGTAAAGTCCACGTCATCACGAGTCGTCGGCAAAAAGCTAATATTACACATTTAAGTCCACGTCATCACGAGTCGTGGGCAAAAAGCTAAATATTATACATTAGTGTCCTCGTCATCACGAGTCGTCAACATTAAACTTACAGGAAAAATCAATTCTTTTTCATCCTAAACATTTGGGATTTGAATTTGAACTGCCTCATTGCTCTCGCCATCAGAGGCGCCGTCTTTTTCTTTTTCTTTATAGGAGAACAAGGTTCCTCCATTCTTTCGACAATTTGTGATTCGTCTGAAATGATTTCATCGGCCTTTCTTTTTTTCGAAATACTGTCTGGTTTCTCTATGCGTTTAAATTTCACTATTGGAAATTTGCTGTCATCATAAGTCCAGATCTTTTCATTCTGAGCAGGAGAGGAACTCATCTCGGTTATTGTTTCTGAAGCCATATTTCGATAAGTATCGTCTGTATTGGCGTGACTGTTCGAACGAGCGGCGAGCTTCGATATATATACGGGTTCTTATCTACCCAGGTACCTATCAACGTACTTTCTAATATACCTAATTACTTACATAACAACAAACAAATAATTTAATCCCATACGCCTGCCGACCTTATTTCTATGATTCCTACATTTATTACATTTAATTCCATTTAACAACTTTCATATCTACCTTAAGCAGCTTCAAGTAAATTCGGGAAAAAATCGAAGGATGAATAAAAACATGGATTTTTTCCTGAAAATCGTTGAAATATGGTTTCAATACGATTGAAAACTTGTTCAAATGCTTGCCAAATCTAATGACCCGGATTTGAGGCGAATGCGGAAATTGACACTTGAACTGAATATTTGGTGAATAATAGTTGATCTGGAAAATTCAGAAAAATGTTTTCGAAAATATTGTTCAATTGTCACATTATATATTGGTCGTAAACCAAGGAATTAAACTCAGCAAGCACCGTTGTGATATTTTTTGCAAGCTGCCGCAACTCAGGCAAAAGCTACTATTATACATTAAAGTCCACGTCATCACGAGTCGTCGGCAAAAAGCTATTACTATACAGTAAAGTCCACGTCATCACGAGTCGTCGGCAAAAAGCTTTTACTATACAGTAAAGTCCACGTCATCACGAGTCGTCGGCAAAAAGCTAATATTACACATTAAAGTCCACGTCATCACGAGTCGTGGGCAAAAAGCTAAATATTATACATTAGTGTCCTCGTCATCACGAGTCGTCAACATTAAACTTACAGGAAAAATCAATTCTTTTTCATCCTAAACATTTGGGATTTGAATTTGAACTGCCTCATTGCTCTCGCCATCAGAGGCGCCGTCTTTTTCTTTTTCTTTATAGGAGAACAAGGTTCCTCCATTCTTTCGACAATTTGTGATTCGTCTGAAATGATTTCATCGGCCTTTCTTTTTCGAAATACTGTCTGGTTTCTCTATGCGTTTAAATTTCACTATTGGAAATTTGCTGTCATCATAAGTCCAGATCTTTTCATTCTGAGCAGGAGAGGAACTCATCTCGGTTATTGTTTCTGAAGCCATATTTCGATAAGTATCGTCTGTATTGGCGTGACTGTTCGAACGAGCGGCGAGCTTCGATATATATACGGGTTCTTATCTACCCAGGTACCTATCAACGTACTTTCTAATATACCTAATTACTTACATAACAACAAACAAATAATTTAATCCCATACGCCTGCCGACCTTATTTCTATGATTCCTACATTTATTACATTTAATTCCATTTAACAACTTTCATATCTACCTTAAGCAGCTTCAAGTAAATTCGGGAAAAAATCGAAGGATGAATAAAAACATGGATTTTTTCCTGAAAATCGTTGAAATATGGTTTCAATACGATTGAAAACTTGTTCAAATGCTTGCCAAATCTAATGACCCGGATTTGAGGCGAATGCGGAAATTGACACTTGAACTGAATATTTGGTGAATAATAGTTGATCTGGAAAATTCAGAAAAATGTTTTCGAAAATATTGTTCAATTGTCACATTATATATTGGTCGTAAACCAAGGGAATTAAACTCAGCAAGCACCGTTGTGATATTTTTTTGCAAGCTGCCGCAACTCAGGCAAAAAGCTACTATTATACATTAAAGTCCACGTCATCACGAGTCGTCGGCAAAAAGCTATTACTATACAGTAAAGTCCACGTCATCACGAGTCGTCGGCAAAAGCTTTTACTATACAGTAAAGTCCACGTCATCACGAGTCGTCGGCAAAAAGCTAATATTACACATTAAAGTCCACGTCATCACGAGTCGTGGGCAAAAAGCTAAATATTATACATTAGTGTCCTCGTCATCACGAGTCGTCAACATTAAACTTACAGGAAAAATCAATTCTTTTTCATCCTAAACATTTGGGATTTGAATTTGAACTGCCTCATTGCTCTCGCCATCAGAGGCGCCGTCTTTTTCTTTTTCTTTATAGGAGAACAAGGTTCCTCCATTCTTTCGACAATTTGTGATTCGTCTGAAATGATTTCATCGGCCTTTCTTTTTTTCGAAATACTGTCTGGTTTCTCTATGCGTTTAAATTTCACTATTGGAAATTTGCTGTCATCATAAGTCCAGATCTTTTCATTCTGAGCAGGAGAGGAACTCATCTCGGTTATTGTTTCTGAAGCCATATTTCGATAAGTATCGTCTGTATTGGCGTGACTGTTCGAACGAGCGGCGAGCTTCGATATATATACGGGTTCTTATCTACCCAGGTACCTATCAACGTACTTTCTAATATACCTAATTACTTACATAACAACAAACAAATAATTTAATCCCATACGCCTGCCGACCTTATTTCTATGATTCCTACATTTATTACATTTAATTCCATTTAACAACTTTCATATCTACCTTAAGCAGCTTCAAGTAAATTCGGGAAAAAATCGAAGGATGAATAAAAACATGGATTTTTTCCTGAAAATCGTTGAAATATGGTTTCAATACGATTGAAAACTTGTTCAAATGCTTGCCAAATCTAATGACCCGGATTTGAGGCGAATGCGGAAATTGACACTTGAACTGAATATTTGGTGAATAATAGTTGATCTGGAAAATTCAGAAAAATGTTTTCGAAAATATTGTTCAATTGTCACATTATATATTGGTCGTAAACCAAGGGAATTAAACTCAGCAAGCACCGTTGTGATATTTTTTTGCAAGCTGCCGCAACTCAGGCAAAAAGCTACTATTATACATTAAAGTCCACGTCATCACGAGTCGTCGGCAAAAAGCTATTACTATACAGTAAAGTCCACGTCATCACGAGTCGTCGGCAAAAAGCTTTTACTATACAGTAAAGTCCACGTCATCACGAGTCGTCGGCAAAAAGCTAATATTACACATTAAAGTCCACGTCATCACGAGTCGTGGGCAAAAAGCTAAATATTATACATTAGTGTCCTCGTCATCACGAGTCGTCAACATTAAACTTACAGGAAAAATCAATTCTTTTTCATCCTAAACATTTGGGATTTGAATTTGAACTGCCTCATTGCTCTCGCCATCAGAGGCGCCGTCTTTTTCTTTTTCTTTATAGGAGAACAAGGTTCCTCCATTCTTTCGACAATTTGTGATTCGTCTGAAATGATTTCATCGGCCTTTCTTTTTTTCGAAATACTGTCTGGTTTCTCTATGCGTTTAAATTTCACTATTGGAAATTTGCTGTCATCATAAGTCCAGATCTTTTCATTCTGAGCAGGAGAGGAACTCATCTCGGTTATTGTTTCTGAAGCCATATTTCGATAAGTATCGTCTGTATTGGCGTGACTGTTCGAACGAGCGGCGAGCTTCGATATATATACGGGTTCTTATCTACCCAGGTACCTATCAACGTACTTTCTAATATACCTAATTACTTACATAACAACAAACAAATAATTTAATCCCATACGCCTGCCGACCTTATTTCTATGATTCCTACATTTATTACATTTAATTCCATTTAACAACTTTCATATCTACCTTAAGCAGCTTCAAGTAAATTCGGGAAAAAATCGAAGGATGAATAAAAACATGGATTTTTTCCTGAAAATCGTTGAAATATGGTTTCAATACGATTGAAAACTTGTTCAAATGCTTGCCAAATCTAATGACCCGGATTTGAGGCGAATGCGGAAATTGACACTTGAACTGAATATTTGGTGAATAATAGTTGATCTGGAAAATTCAGAAAAATGTTTTCGAAAATATTGTTCAATTGTCACATTATATATTGGTCGTAAACCAAGGGAATTAAACTCAGCAAGCACCGTTGTGATATTTTTCTGCAAGCTGCCGCAACTCAGGCAAATAGCTACTATTATACATTAAAGTCCACGTCATCACGAGTCGTCGGCAAAAAGCTTTACTATACAGTAAAGTCCACGTCATCACGAGTCGTCGGCAAAAAGCTAATATTACACATTTAAGTCCACGTCATCACGAGTCGTGGGCAAAAAGCTAAATATTATACATTAGTGTCCTCGTCATCACGAGTCGTCAACATTAAACTTACAGGAAAAATCAATTCTTTTTCATCCTAAACATTTGGGATTTGAATTTGAACTGCCTCATTGCTCTCGCCATCAGAGGCGCCGTCTTTTTCTTTTTCTTTATAGGAGAACAAGGTTCCTCCATTCTTTCGACAATTTGTGATTCGTCTGAAATGATTTCATCGGCCTTTCTTTTTTTCGAAATACTGTCTGGTTTCTCTATGCGTTTAAATTTCACTATTGGAAATTTGCTGTCATCATAAGTCCAGATCTTTTCATTCTGAGCAGGAGAGGAACTCATCTCGGTTATTGTTTCTGAAGCCATATTTCGATAAGTATCGTCTGTATTGGCGTGACTGTTCGAACGAGCGGCGAGCTTCGATATATATACGGGTTCTTATCTACCCAGGTACCTATCAACGTACTTTCTAATATACCTAATTACTTACATAACAACAAACAAATAATTTAATCCCATACGCCTGCCGACCTTATTTCTATGATTCCTACATTTATTACATTTAATTCCATTTAACAACTTTCATATCTACCTTAAGCAGCTTCAAGTAAATTCGGGAAAAAATCGAAGGATGAATAAAAACATGGATTTTTTCCTGAAAATCGTTGAAATATGGTTTCAATACGATTGAAAACTTGTTCAAATGCTTGCCAAATCTAATGACCCGGATTTGAGGCGAATGCGGAAATTGACACTTGAACTGAATATTTGGTGAATAATAGTTGATCTGGAAAATTCAGAAAAATGTTTTCGAAAATATTGTTCAATTGTCACATTATATATTGGTCGTAAACCAAGGGAATTAAACTCAGCAAGCACCGTTGTGATATTTTTTTGCAAGCTGCCGCAACTCAGGCAAAAAGCTACTATTATACATTAAAGTCCACGTCATCACGAGTCGTCGGCAAAAAGCTATTACTATACAGTAAAGTCCACGTCATCACGAGTCGTCGGCAAAAAGCTTTTACTATACAGTAAAGTCCACGTCATCACGAGTCGTCGGCAAAAAGCTAATATTACACATTAAAGTCCACGTCATCACGAGTCGTGGGCAAAAAGCTAAATATTATACATTAGTGTCCTCGTCATCACGAGTCGTCAACATTAAACTTACAGGAAAAATCAATTCTTTTTCATCCTAAACATTTGGGATTTGAATTTGAACTGCCTCATTGCTCTCGCCATCAGAGGCGCCGTCTTTTTCTTTTTCTTTATAGGAGAACAAGGTTCCTCCATTCTTTCGACAATTTGTGATTCGTCTGAAATGATTTCATCGGCCTTTCTTTTTCGAAATACTGTCTGGTTTCTCTATGCGTTTAAATTTCACTATTGGAAATTTGCTGTCATCATAAGTCCAGATCTTTTCATTCTGAGCAGGAGAGGAACTCATCTCGGTTATTGTTTCTGAAGCCATATTTCGATAAGTATCGTCTGTATTGGCGTGACTGTTCGAACGAGCGGCGAGCTTCGATATATATACGGGTTCTTATCTACCCAGGTACCTATCAACGTACTTTCTAATATACCTAATTACTTACATAACAACAAACAAATAATTTAATCCCATACGCCTGCCGACCTTATTTCTATGATTCCTACATTTATTACATTTAATTCCATTTAACAACTTTCATATCTACCTTAAGCAGCTTCAAGTAAATTCGGGAAAAAATCGAAGGATGAATAAAAACATGGATTTTTTCCTGAAAATCGTTGAAATATGGTTTCAATACGATTGAAAACTTGTTCAAATGCTTGCCAAATCTAATGACCCGGATTTGAGGCGAATGCGGAAATTGACACTTGAACTGAATATTTGGTGAATAATAGTTGATCTGGAAAATTCAGAAAAATGTTTTCGAAAATATTGTTCAATTGTCACATTATATATTGGTCGTAAACCAAGGGAATTAAACTCAGCAAGCACCGTTGTGATATTTTTTTGCAAGCTGCCGCAACTCAGGCAAAATGCTACTATTATACATTAAAGTCCACGTCATCACGAGTCGTCGGCAAAAAGCTATTACTATACAGTAAAGTCCACGTCATCACGAGTCGTCGGCAAAAAGCTTTTACTATACAGTAAAGTCCACGTCATCACGAGTCGTCGGCAAAAAGCTAATATTACACATTAAAGTCCACGTCATCACGAGTCGTGGGCAAAAAGCTAAATATTATACATTAGTGTCCTCGTCATCACGAGTCGTCAACATTAAACTTACAGGAAAAATCAATTCTTTTTCATCCTAAACATTTGGGATTTGAATTTGAACTGCCTCATTGCTCTCGCCATCAGAGGCGCCGTCTTTTTCTTTTTCTTTATAGGAGAACAAGGTTCCTCCATTCTTTCGACAATTTGTGATTCGTCTGAAATGATTTCATCGGCCTTTCTTTTTTTCGAAATACTGTCTGGTTTCTCTATGCGTTTAAATTTCACTATTGGAAATTTGCTGTCATCATAAGTCCAGATCTTTTCATTCTGAGCAGGAGAGGAACTCATCTCGGTTATTGTTTCTGAAGCCATATTTCGATAAGTATCGTCTGTATTGGCGTGACTGTTCGAACGAGCGGCGAGCTTCGATATATATACGGGTTCTTATCTACCCAGGTACCTATCAACGTACTTTCTAATATACCTAATTACTTACATAACAACAAACAAATAATTTAATCCCATACGCCTGCCGACCTTATTTCTATGATTCCTACATTTATTACATTTAATTCCATTTAACAACTTTCATATCTACCTTAAGCAGCTTCAAGTAAATTCGGGAAAAAATCGAAGGATGAATAAAAACATGGATTTTTTCCTGAAAATCGTTGAAATATGGTTTCAATACGATTGAAAACTTGTTCAAATGCTTGCCAAATCTAATGACCCGGATTTGAGGCGAATGCGGAAATTGACACTTGAACTGAATATTTGGTGAATAATAGTTGATCTGGAAAATTCAGAAAAATGTTTTCGAAAATATTGTTCAATTGTCACATTATATATTGGTCGTAAACCAAGGGAATTAAACTCAGCAAGCACCGTTGTGATATTTTTTTGCAAGCTGCCGCAACTCAGGCAAAAAGCTACTATTATACATTAAAGTCCACGTCATCACGAGTCGTCGGCAAAAAGCTATTACTATACAGTAAAGTCCACGTCATCACGAGTCGTCGAAAAGCTTTTACTATACAGTAAAGTCCACGTCATCACGAGTCGTCGGCAAAAAGCTTTTACTATACAGTAAAGTCCACGTCATCACGAGTCGTGGGCAAAAAGCTAATATTACACATTAAAGTCCACGTCATCACGAGTCGTGGGCAAAAGCTAAATATTATACATTAGTGTCCTCGTCATCACGAGTCGTCAACATTAAACTTACAGGAAAAATCAATTCTTTTTCATCCTAAACATTTGGGATTTGAATTTGAACTGCCTCATTGCTCTCGCCATCAGAGGCGCCGTCTTTTTCTTTTTCTTTATAGGAGAACAAGGTTCCTCCATTCTTTCGACAATTTGTGATTCGTCTGAAATGATTTCATCGGCCTTTCTTTTTCGAAATACTGTCTGGTTTCTCTATGCGTTTAAATTTCACTATTGGAAATTTGCTGTCATCATAAGTCCAGATCTTTTCATTCTGAGCAGGAGAGGAACTCATCTCGGTTATTGTTTCTGAAGCCATATTTCGATAAGTATCGTCTGTATTGGCGTGACTGTTCGAACGAGCGGCGAGCTTCGATATATATGTAGGATTTTTCCGTTGTCTAGGATAACTACCAGTAATTACCACGAAGTTGGAATAAAACTTTATTCTCGAGGCAAGTAACAGCAAAAAAATCGAAGGAAATACAGCCTCTCAACGAACAAAACTCGTCTCCGATCTGATTGACGTCTAAAACTCCATTCTTTTCTTTCTCGCCTCCTATATCTAAATTATTAATAACGTCATTAAAAAAAACATAGAACATTATAATACAATTCGGAATAAAAGTACGAATCCCACACTCGGCCATCCTACGTAGAATCCGACTCGGATTCAGTTCCGAATTGCACCCAAGGTTTCAAATACTCTGAACACGTTGATGTTCTGATGGGTCCTTCTTGGTTTCCTACTTTTATTACATCATATCTATCATTCCGTTTCTCCTTGGAGACCTCATAAGGACCAAGAAATTTTCTTGTCACTTTCAATCCAGAGCCAAACTGGGTTCGTTTAATAGCAACTAAGTCTCCCACTTTATACTTCTTGGCTTCTTTTCTTTTTATTAAAACTTCTTCTATTTTCTTCCTGCATCTTAAGCAAATTCTTCTTGCTTTCTTCTCTGACGATTTCTCTTGCCTCATCAAATTGTTTTCTCGTCTCATCTTCTATAATTTCTAATAATTGAAAATCTTCTTTTCTTCTCATTTTAACACCAGTCAATACTTGGAAAGGCGTTGTTTTAATGCTTCTTTGATAAGTAGAGTTAATCGCTCTTTGCACCCTATCAACGTATTTATACCATTTAGTAGGATCTTCCAAGCTTAATTTAGTTAATACTGAAATTATTATTCTATTTATCCTTTCAACTTGACCATTACTTCTAGGAACTCCTGTGATTATGGTCACGTGATGGATCCCTTCTTCATCACAGTAATCTTCAAATTCTTTAGCAGTAAAAGCTGCTCCTCTGTCTGTGATGATGCGACTAGGGTTACCAAAAGTTTTCTGTTGCTTGACTAAACAACTTACAGTCTCCTTGGCCTTCGTCGTTTTAGTTGGGAAAATCCATGTGAATTTGGTAAAATCATCTATAATTACCAATAAGTATTGATAATTTTTATTCGTCGATGGTATAGGACCCAAATGATCTGCGTGATAAGTATGTAAAGGACCTTCTAGTTTCGAGATCGGATGAAGTAGTCCTTCTTTTTCCCTTCTTTCCTGTTGCTAAGAATACATGGAATACAGTTAGAAATAAAGGTCTGAATTTTCTCCTTTAATTTTGGAATAAAATATTCCTGCTCTATCAATTCTTCAGTTTTTTTTTATCGCAAAATGTCCTTCCTCATGAGCTTTCTTTATTATTTACGTCTGCATGGCTTTTGGTATCATCAAAAGTTCTTTACCAAACTTATAAACTATTCCATGTCTAGTGAAATAATCTTCATACTCGCCCTTCGTCTCCAAAATCTTCTCAATAAGCGTGATATTTTCGTCTTTTCCTTGTGCCATTCTTATTTTTCTAGAAATCCATCTTCTTCGGAAATCACCATTACATGAGGACATCGACTAAGTGCATCTACATGAGACATCCTGCTTCCTTTTCGATGCTCTATTTCATAATCATATTCTTCTAACAAAAGAGCCCATCTAGCTACTCTAGTCGTTAAATCTTTTTCTGCATCGTCTTTTGGAATGCTGAACAGTCAGTTACTATTTTGAACTTCATTCCTAAGAGGTAGGTCCTAAATTTCTTCACAGCTGTTATGATGGCTTCTAATTCATAGGAGTTATATCTTCGTCTTCCTACTTAAGAAATAAACAGGATGTAGCATGGAATCTTCATTTGATTTCTGCATTAAACAAGCTCCATATCCATATTTACTTGCATCAGTATGTAATTCAGTCGGTAAACTTCTTTGATAAATATGTAATACAGGATAGCATGTCAGTAGTTCCTGCAACTTTCGAAAAAGATTGCCTCTGTCTATCTCCGAATTTGAATAGCACATCTTTTCTTAATAAGTCACTCAACGGTTTTGCAATTGTAGAGTAAGACGGTACAAACTTTCTGAAGTATCCGGTCAGACCAAGAAAAGATTGAAGTTGTTTAAAAGTTGTAGGTTCAGGATAACGTTTGATTGCTAGCGTCTTTTTCTTCTGAAGGCTGCACTTTGCCATCTTCAATAATATATCCTAAAAATTGTACTTTAGTCTTTAAAAATTGGCACTTCTTCTTCTTTATTTCTAGTCCATAATCTCTAGCAACTTGCAAAACTATCTTCAACCTTTCTATTCCTTCTTCTACGGTATTACTAGGAATGATAATATCATCAAGGTAGAATATTACAATTCCTTGTGCAGTGAGTTTCTAAAAACATAAGTGACAAATCGCTGAAAAACTGGTGGGCTATTGCACAAACCGAATGGACATTTGAGGAACTCATATTGTCCATTGTGTGTGACGAACGAAGTATACTTTATGCTCTCCTCTTCTACTTCAACATGAAAAAATCCATTTCTCAGATCGATTGTCGAAAAAAACTTAGCACCTTCAAGCCTGTCAAGTACATCCTCAATCAAGGGTAAAGGAAACCTATCCTTTAAGATATTCTTATTTAGTTTCCTGTAGTCACAACATATCCTTATGCTTCCATCTTTCTTACGTACTAAAACTATTGGACTAGCAAATTCAGACGAACTTTCTCTAAGTATTCCCTCATTTAACCACTCTTCTATTTGTTTCTCGACTTCTTTTTCTCAGGAAAAGATAATCTTCTAGGTCCTTGATAAATTGGTTCCTCACTTCTCAAAATTATTTTCATTTTGATACCAGTAGTTAAAGTTTTCTCCGGCTTATAATTTTCCATCATATCTTTCACAATTTGCCTGTGTCTGACATCTTCTATGTTTTCTAAACAAATCTCATTTTCTAGTTTACTTTCATCTACAGCGATCCTCATCAGAAAGTTGTCATTCTTTTTTTATGTACGATAATTCCATCATCCTTCAAGTACATATCAGCTATTTTCAGAATATCATTTCCTATTATCACCTCAAAGTCAGTTGCTTCCTTGGGTACAACATGGAATAGCATATCAAATAGTTCTCCACTTACTTCTATGTTCTTTTTAAATGATCCCAATGTTTTCACCTTGTTTGATCCAATTCCTTTGAGTAATAGAATGTCGAGTGATAGCATTTCATCTACAAAAAATCTCATAAACATCTTGTCTCATCACACTTATATCACTTCCTGTGTCAAACAATGCTGATATTCTAACTCCTTCAATATACAATGTCATAATATTGCTCTGTATTACTTCAATTGTGTTCATATGATTTGAAGCATGCGAGTTTTGTACAGTTGAATTTTTCTCAGGACACTTTGATGCTACATGTCCAAATCCTTTGCAGCTAAAACATTTTACACCTTTACTTTTGTCTGGGCAATCGTTAGATTTATGTCCACGATTTCCACAGTTATAGCAATTTTGCTGCTTCCCATTCATCCTCTGATCTTTTGGACTACTTTCAACACCTTTCTTAGCCTCGTGCTTCACCTGATGCTTCACATTTTCTCTCTTGGATTTATAGAAATTACCTCCTCCTACATTCCTCTTCTTGGAGATAGTTTCGTAAAGCTTAGCCTTCTCTTTGAACTCATGAAAGTTTCTGGCACCATACAGTATGACTTTGTCTGCAGATTCATCTTGTATCCCATCAATAATATATTGAATGACTACTTCAGTTTCAATATTCCCTCGACTGGCAATCTCCCTCATAGACAAAACATATTCTTGAACACTTTCATCATATTTCTTTCTTCTTGTCATCAGCAACTTGTTACGGAATATTTCGAAAATGCTTCATTCGCAGCGCGTCGCCGCCACTGCCTCCTGTAGATTCGCATAATCTCGATATTGTTTAATTTCATTTTCCTTCTGCGAGAGTATTTATCGAACGATACAATAAAATAACATAATGTACCTGAATAAAAAGCGTGTTTCTTCGATACTGCATATAGAAAACATATGTGTAGGGGATGTGTGAACCATTGCGAGGTCGAGATATTTTCATTATTATTTAATTAATCTTCATCGTTGTTGGCTTGTGAATTAGAAAGAATTTACCTCATTGATTTCGTTATTACGGATTAAAATAATTACACAGGCTGAGTGTCATTATATTGTAATAAAGTTGTATCTACCTTCTTGTCTTACCTTACTTCTTTATTACATTCGATTTATCGGACTCTGACACGAAAAACCAACGTGAACTTCAGGCTTCCACAATAACTTGAGGCCACTAACTTCCTGGTTACGTTTTTATTAATTCTCTACATTGAATTAGCTGGTATTGTCCTGTAGAGAGGATTCATTCCTTTTGCACGTGTGGATTTTCTACCACTTTCGATTTTCTGAGATCTTATTGGATTCGACCAGGTGCTCTTCAGGATAAGGAAGATCTTACATAATTCAGGTCAGACCTTACCATTTTTCCTGACTTTGTAATACACTTTACGCTGGAAACAACATTCAGGCAAGAACTACGTTCGTCTCGAGTAAATATCATCGATGATTTGGAATTAACGTTCAATCTTACTCAAAATTTATGTTTGTACAAGATAATGTAATTGGGCAGAATGTATATTTTGGAGATCAAATTTAGATCTTGTGAAGCGCTTGTAACGTTACAACCGTGGCAATCTCTTGGGTATCGAATAGGCTGATAATTAACAGTATCGATTTATTTAGATTATATTTAAGTTATTATTTATTTAATATCTTACATCTCATTACTACTTGGATTTTTCGTAATTAGAACCAAGGTTAGATCATACAAAATTGTTTATAAATTCAATAAATTACGTGGCGCCCACCTTATTGTAAAATTAATTCTTGTCTATTTATCTTATTTGCAACCCACCCCACTCTCCGACTGAAGGGCATAGTTATCCATAACACCAAGGATAGTTTTATATACTTATTTATTTTTTTGTTCAGTTACAATTCAAATTTGATTGACGTCACGATTTTCTTTTTGAGAAATCTGAACTGTAACAATTGGCGCCCAACGTGGGGCCTGCCTGACTCATTTTTTGTTGTTTCCATTTGCATTTTGATTTTTATTTTGAATCATTTCTAAATCAAGCGTCAGATAAGATTTTGATTGAATCCATTGGCGTACGGGTCGAGAGTATATTGTGTGAGAAAGCCTGCACTTATTTAACTATTAATATTGCTTTAGTAAGTTTCCTGAATTTGATGGATGGTTGTTGGTTGATACCGTGTGTACCTATTTCCTAATATTTTTTTTATTATTTTTTTTTCGAATAATTTCATATTATCTTTGCCGCTGATAGAGTTGTATTCTGTATTTTTACCGTGATATTGTTGATTCGTTACTTAGTTATTGAGGAGACAGTGGCGTGCGCATAAGTATCTGCATAAGTATCTCAGTAACGGTTGTTTTTTTGGTGGAATATTGAATTCATTTAGTTTTTGTATTTATTCCGGAGAACACTTTGAAATTGGAGTTAATTTTTTTTGCAATCTTCGATATGTCATTGCGTTTCAATCTCAATAGGCTTAGGAAGGATGAGCTTCAGTATGAGTTATCGGTTAGAGGGTTTAAAACAACTCCGGAACAAACTGTCGTTGATATGCGTTCATGCTTGCGTCCTTTGTTGAAATTGGAGAAGGGAAATCGGTCATTTTCATACCCAGGAATGGTGCTTGACGCGTCACAGGAGTTGAAAATTTGCACAGACAAATTCGTTTTGGTTCAAGATGATTTCGGAAATCCTGAGTTTAATAATGAGTTGGCTTTTACGCGCTTAACTCACATAAGCAATAGATTAATTGGAATTTCTTCGAATGTGCTCGATGATATGTTGTCGGAGAGATTGGATAAGTTGAAAATTGAAGTTAGTAATGCACTCGCAGCTGTTGAGTCGGGTCAGATAACTGAGTATCCGGCGGATGTTATCGACAGTGATGATGGATCCGGTTCTGATTCTTCGAATGATGTAGATGCGCAGAAGCGTGCTGATCTGGCTTTGTTGAGAACAAGTACCAGAGACAATTTTGGTTCTCTTAACTCTTCTTGTAATATACAAAAGTGGAATTTAAAGTTTACCGGTGATCCGAAAGGTATGTCGGTTCATAATTTTTTGGAGTGCGTTGAGGAGATGCGAAAAGCCAGAAATGTTGCTCACTCTAAGTTATTTGATTCGGCCATAGATTTATTTTCTGATAAGGCACTAATGTGGTATAGATCTAATCGTGAACGTTTTAGCGATTGGAACGGTTTGTCGGCGTTGTTAGTCAAACATTATGAACCACCGGATTATCGTCCAAGATTACTTAAAGATATAATGAACAGAACTCAAGATCAATCGGAATCTATCGTAGATTATTTAACTTGTATGAACTCCATGTTCAGACGTTATGGCGAGGTAGACGAAAATATTAAGTTGGGTATTCTGACTCGTAACTTGTCTCCGTTTTACTCAACGCAGTTACCTACTGTTACATCGATACAGCAGTTAGAAGATGCTTGTCTCAAGTTGGAGACGAAGAAATTCAGAGCTGATAATTATGTTCCTCCATCGAGGAGACGGCATGGATATGTTGAACCGGACTTGGCGTTCATAGCTTCGGCGACACCGTCTACCTTTAATGGTGTTCATGATTCCGCAAATTTTGTATCTGAAGTTTCAACTTCTAGTGTGGGTGAACGTTTTAACTCGAGCAATATGATAATTTGTTGGAACTGTCAGAAGTCGGGACATTCACGTCGGTTCTGCTCCGAACCAAGGAAATTGTTGTGCTACCGTTGTGGGAAAATGGATGTGACGGTCAAAACTTGTCCACGTTGCTCTGTTTCGGGAAACGGACAGCGGAGGCCCTAAATGGTCGCGATAGCGCTTCCGCATCCACAGAACCGACCTCATCTGATACTACCTTCGAAAATAAAATCCTTCTCGATTTCATTATATCTCATGCTCCTAATGATGAAAGGCCGTATCTTACCGTGAATATATTAGGTTATTCGATAACCAGACTTCTGGATTCTGGGGCTGTGCGTACCGTTATTGGACAGTCGGGCTATGACATATTGCAGCGTCTTGGTTTGAAGTTAACTCCTGATAATTCGTCTTGTAGAGTTGCCAATGGTGAAATCTGTTCAAGTCCTGGCTATATAAAAACGCCTATTACGTTGAAAAATAAAATGCGTTGGATTGATATACTTGTGGTTCCTTCATTACCGCATCGGTTGATATTGGGGGTTGATTTTTGGCGAAAAATGGGTATAGTTCCCAAATTAAATGAAGATGTTTGGCATTTTTCCGATGGACCAATTGAATTGTCGCAGCTGTGTACTATAGAGAGCAAATCACACTTGAGCGAGCTGCAGTCAAAATCTCTACAGACCTTGATTGACGAAAAATTTCGCCTTATGGGTGATGCAATTGGTTGTGCTAAAGTTCCAGAACATGAAATAGAATTACTACCCAATACTAAACCAATCAAACAGAGATGGTATCCCGTATCTCCAGCCAAGCAGAAGATTATTGATGAACATTTGGAGTCAATGTCGAGGAATGGAATCATAGAACCTTCCAAAAGCCCTTGGTCATCTCCGGTATGTTTAGTTCCGAAACGTGATGGTTCCTTTAGATTTGTTGTAGATTATAGACAGTTGAACGCTGTGACTAAAAAGGATGCGTATCTGATACCGTACATTCCTGCGATTTTAGATCGTTTACGAGACGCTAGGTTTATTTCGGGTCTTGACATAAAAAGTGCTTTTTTCCAGATCCCTATCGCTGAGAACTCTCGGGAGTATACTGCGTTTACGGTTCCTGGCAGAGGTTTATTTCAGTTTCGTCGTTTGCCGTTCGGGCTTACCAACTCTCCTGCTACTTGGCAACGAATAATAGATTCAATTTTGGGAGCAGACCTTCAACCTTCGGTTATGGTCTATCTAGATGATATAATTGTTGTTTCCCAAGACTTCGAAACACATTTAAAAACATTGAGTATGGTCTTCGATCGACTCATAGATGCTGGTTTAGTTGTGTCGCGGGAAAAATGTAGATTTTGCATGCCGGAACTCAGATACTTAGGTTACATAGTCGACGCGAGTGGACTACGAGCTGATCCAGAGAAGGTTCAAGCCATACTCGATATACCTCGTCCTAATTCGGTGGCTGAGATCAGAAGATTGATTGGCACAGCTTCTTGGTATCGTCGATTCATACCGCATTTCTCTTCACTTATGGCACCACTTACGAACTTGACGAAGAAGAACGTTACTTGGTCTTGGTCAAATGAGTGTGAACGGTCTTTTCAAGAACTTAAAGAAAGTTTGTCTACGTCTCCCATATTATCGTGTCCAGATTACGATAAAACATTTACAGTACAGACAGATGCCTCTGGATACGGCATTGGAGCTGTCTTGACTCAGGAAGGACCTGATGGTGAGGAAAGGGTGATATCATATCTCTCCCGGTCACTAACTCGTCAAGAGAGAAATTTTTCCACCACAGAAAGAGAGTGCTTAGCTGTAATTTGGGCAGTTGAGAAGCTTAGACATTATTTGGAGGGAACCTCTTTCAGGGTCATCACGGATCATCACAGTCTTCTTTGGTTGCAAAACCTTAAAGATCCACAAGGACGATTGGCACGATGGAGCTTGCGACTGATGCCGTATAGTTTCGAGATTGTTCATAGGAAGGGCAAAGATCATATTGTACCTGATTTGTTGTCACGGTCTGTGCAGGGTGAACTCAGTGCTGTTGAGACGGCCTCTTTTCCAAATTATTCCACGAGTTCTGATCGATGGTATCAAAACATGCTTCGTGATCTGGAGTTATCTCCTGATAAGTTTTCCAAATGGAGAGTCGAGAATGGCGTTTTGCTTAAGTATGTTGCAGTGTCTGAGCCATTTTTGTCTCAGGAATCAGATAATTAGAAGATCGTAATTCCGAAAGAACATCGTGAAGCCTTGTTGAGATCATGTCATGATGATGTTACCTCAGGTCATCTTGGAGTGTTCAAGACCTTCTGGAGGCTCAGAAAAAGATTTTATTGGCCTAAGATGAAAGCTGATGTCATAAGATATATAAGACTAGTAAGCGGGTAGATCAATAGGCCCTTAGATCCATAGGCCCGTAGATCCATAGGCCAGTAGTTCAATAGGTCAGTAGTTCAATTGGCCCATGGATCAATATAGACCATAGATCAATATAGACCGCAGATCAATAGGGCCCATACATCAATGAAGCGCGCAGAAACACGAAACACGTCAAATTACCCGTTGAAAGCGAAAAAGCTAGAAAGAACTGGAAAAAACACGGAGAAACGCGAAAAAACACGAAGGAATCCGAAGAAACACGAAAGAAACCGAAGTTATACGAAAGAAACCGAAATTACACGAAACAACGCGAGAAAACACGAAAGAACACCAAGTAACACAAAAAATCTAAAGGAACCTGAAAAAAACCCGAAACACAAAAGTACTTGTAAATTGCACACCCCGTATATCACCCGACCGTAAACTTATTGTAAATTGCACACCCTGTATGACATTTTATCGAAATCCGCTCCCATTCGCGAGAAAACTTGAAGGAGAATGCATATGAGACACTCAGTATACAATTGATTAGCAGTGAAAAAAAAAACCAAAAGAATATCGTTGTTACTCCATCTATTCGAGTTCAGTAATTACCACGAAGGAAGTATCAAAATTATTCTATGGAGCTCCTATGTAACACCCCGTATATGTTTCGAAGATAATTTTTCCGTAAAAAACCCGAAGGAACACAAAAAGCTTGAAAAACTTGAGAGCGCGCAAAAAACAGAAGAACTTGTAAAGTGCTCACTCAGTATATCACCCGATCGCAAATTCATTGTAAATCGCACACCCTGTATGACATTTTACCGAAATTAGCTTTCACACGTGAAAAAACATGATGAAAAATGCATATGGGACACCCAGTATATAATTGATTTGCAGTGGGTGCTTTCATCATAAGAAACAAACCGAAAGAATATCGTTTTAACTCTATCGTTTCAAGTTCGGTGCATTCCACGAAGAAAGAACCCGACGAAACACGGAAAAACTTGAAAGAACCCGAAGTAGCACAAAATCACCGAAAGCGCGCAAAAACTCGAAGGAAAGCTTAAAACCCCGAGGGAGCACAAAAACCAAAGCGTGCAAAAAATAATGAAAGAACTTTTAAATTGCACACCCTGTATATCAATCGATCGCGAAATCATTGTTAATGGCACACCCTGTATGGGATTTCATTGAATTAAGCTCCCTTACGCGGAAAAGCACAAAAGCTGGAGAAAAACTGACACCCTGTATATGAATCGAATATATTTTATCGAATTAAGATCCAAAACTCCCGAAACAACACAAAAACTCGAATTTGCGCAAAAAAATCAAATTAACTTGTAAATTGCACACCCCGTATATCACCCGATCGCAAATTCATTGTGAATCGCACACCCTGTATGACATTATACCGAAATCAGCTCCCATTCGCGAGAGAACTTGAAGAAAAATGCATATGGGACACCCTGT
Source organism: Micraspis discolor (assembly GCA_030674115.1). Classification (NCBI taxonomy): domain Eukaryota; kingdom Metazoa; phylum Arthropoda; class Insecta; order Coleoptera; family Coccinellidae; genus Micraspis; species Micraspis discolor. Next base: position 25,666 of record JARTUT010000135.1, on the reverse strand, counting down.
ATATAATTGATTCGCAGTGGGTGCTTTCTTCATAAAAAACAAACCGAAAGAATATCGTTTATAACTCTATCGTTTCGAGTTCAGTGCATTCCACCAAGAAAGAAACCGACCAAATACGAAAAAACGCGGAAAACATGATAGAACCTAAGTAACACGAAATCTCTCGAAGAAAGAATCTGGTGAAAATCAGTGCTTTCCATAAGCACAGCCTGTATAGCGATTTTTTCGAGATAGCACAGCCTGTATAGCGATTCATCGCGATCTGTGTGCATTCTTCAAGGACGAAAATGAATTAGCGCGAAAATAGAGCCTGAAATGACGATTTTCAAACGCATATTTGAGATGTTTTTCTCGCGATTCGTGAAACGTGAGTGGTCTCTAGAGATTCGAATCTCCTGTAGATTCTTAATCGAGCAATTGGAAGGCCTGAAAATCTTCGACAGCCCATATCGAGCGAAAAATTGATGCCGTATTTTCAAATTTGGAGCTCGCGTTCGGCTATCATCGGAATCGTATGAGAAATTATGACATTTTGACTCATTTCACCGTAAAAATTGCCGAATTTGGAATGAAGAATTCGCGGCCTTATCTCGCTACTTGGATATGAAAATTGGTACCCAGAGATGGGGAATTTCCTCAAGTTTCATTTTCTACCGCCGAAAATAAGTTTTGAGGCATGTATCGCCCGCATTGAGCGAAAGCATCATGGGTGATTTTGACGTTTCGCGGGGCTGGCGAAACTAAAAATTGCCGTTTTACTTACGGGATTTTAGCCTAGAAATAGGGGGGCTCCGGAGTTCTAATGGGTTCTAAGGAAACCGGACGTCCTCGCTCTCGGAATATGTGGCGAGTCCGGGACGCTGGGCGTTTCGGCTTCGGAGCCTATTTCCTTTTTCTGAGGCACTTTAGGCGATTTCGCGAAAATGACGTTTTTCGCGATTTTCTTTCGAAATTTTCCCGGGCACTTTAAGAGCGCCCGGAGGGGTTTCGGGGTCGCTTCTCCTAGAGGAGGATTCGCCTTTTCGATCTGTTTTAAGATTCCCTCTCGAGCGGCCCTGGGGCCGCAAGGAAAGCTGCGCTTTCCGGGTCCCTGACGGGACCACCTGTCAAAATTTTCTCTGGTCCCCGATCTTATTACTTTATTATATAGACTAGTAAGCGGGTAGATCAATAGGCCCGTAGATCCATAGGACCGTAGATCCATAAGCCAGTAGTTCAATAGGCCAGTAGTTCAATTAGCCCATGGATCAATATAGACCATAGATCAATATAGACCGCAGATCAATAGGGCCCATACATCAATGAAGCGCGCAGAAACACGAAACACGTCAAATTACCCGTTGAAAGCGAAAAAGCTAGAAAGAACTGAAAAACACGGAGAAACGCGAAAAACACGAAGGAATCCGAAGAAACACGAAAGAAACCGAAGTTATACGAAAGAAACCGAAATTACACGAAACAACGCGAGAAAACACGAAAGAACTCCAAGTAACACAAAAATCTAATGGAACCTGAAAAAACCCGAAACACAAAAGTACTTGTAAATTGCACACCCCGTATATCATCCGACCGTAAACTTATTGTAAATTGCACACCCTGTATGACATTTTATCGAAATCCGCTCCCATTCGCGAGAAAACTTGAAGGAGAATGCATATGAGACACTCAGTATACAATTGATTAGCAGTGAAAAAAAAAACAAAAGAATATCGTTGTAACTCCATCTATTCGAGTTCAGTAATTACCACGAAAGAAGTATCAAAATTATTCTATGGAGCTCCTATGTAACACCCCGTATATGTTTCGAAAATAATTTTTCCGTAAAAAACCCGAAGGAACACAAAAAACTTGAAAAAACTTGAGAGCGCGCAAAAACAGAAGAACTTGTAAAGTGCTCACCCCGTATATCACCCGATCGCAAATTCATTGTAAATCGCACACCCTGTATGACATTATACCGAAATCAGCTCTCATTCATGAGAAAAACCTGAAGAAAAAATGCATATGGGACACCCGTATATAATTGATTCGCAGTGGGTGCTTTCATCATAAAAAACAAACCGAAAGAATATCGTTTATAACTGTATCGTTTCAAGTTCAGTGCATTCCACCAAGAAAGAACCCGACCAAATACGAAAAAACGCGAAAAAACATGATAGAACCCAAAGTAACACGAAAAGAACGAAAAAATCCAAAGGAACTCAAAAACCCGAAGGAGCACAAAATCAACGAAAGCGCGCAAAAACTCGAAGGAAAGCTTAAAACCCCGAGGGAGCACAAAAAACCGAAAGCGTGCAAAAATTATGAAAGAACTTTAAATTGCACACCCTGTATGACATTTCATCAGCTCCCTCGCGGAAAAGCACGAAAGCTAGAGAAAACTCTGGTGAAAGTCAGCGCTACTCAGATCTGACACACTGTATATGAATCGAATATATTTTATCGAATTCAGAACCAAAACACACTGAAGGAATACAAAAAACTCGAATTTGCGCGAAAAAATCAAATTTACTTATAAATTGAGCACCCCGTAATATCACATGATCGTAAATTCATTGTAAATCGCACACCCTGTATGACATTTTATCGAAATTAGATCCCACTCTCTAATTGGTTCGCAGTGGGTGCTTTTTCCATAAAAATTCAGACGGAAAATCTCTCGAAGAAAGAATCTGGTGAAAATCAGTGCTTTCCATAAGCACAGCCTGTATAGCGATTTTTTCGAGATAGCACAGCCTGTATAGCGATTCATCGCGATCTGTGTGCATTCTTCAAGGACGAAAATGAATTAGCGCGAAAATAGAGCCTGAAATGACGATTTTCAAACGCATATTTGAGATGTTTTTCTTGAGAGTCGTGAAGGATGAGTGGTATCTAGAGATTCGTAATCTCCTGTAGATTCTTATCCGAGGGCTTGGAAAACGCAAATAATCTTCCACCGCCCATATCGAGCGAAAAATTGATGCCGTATTTTCAAATTTGAGCTCGCGTTCGGCTATCATCGGAATCGTATGATAAAATATGACACTTCTCCTCGAATTATCGTGAAAATTGCCGAATTTGGAATGAATATTCCCGGCCTTGACTCGCTACTTGGATGTGAAAATTGGTACCCAGAGATGGGAAATTTCACGTAGATTCGTTTTCTACCGATCGCGGGGCGATTTATATCGTTTTCGAGCGGCACGGAGGGAAAACGTAGGTGTGGTTTTTGACGTTTCAGGGAAGTCGCGAGTCTAAAAATTGCCGTTTTATATGCATAATTTTCGTATAGATTTCGAGGGCTCCGCGGCTGAGCTCGTAGCCACGCATGGGGACGTTCCTCGTCCAGAAAAAGCAACCCCTCCCCGCGAGATGCTTCGGCTTCATAGGAGTACTTTCTCCCGTTTTTCGCCTTTTTCGCGAAAAATGGCCGATTTCGCGATTTTCGTTTGAAAATTTCGGGCACTTTAAGAGCGCCCGGGGCGGGTTTCGGGGTCGCTTCTCCTAGAAGAGGATACGCCTTTTCGATCTGTTTTAAGATTGCCCGGGTTCGGCCCTGTGGGCCTCTCACGCTCGGCTACGCCTCGCGGTTCCTGACGGGACCAATTTTGATTTTTTCTCTGGTTCCCGATCTTATCGCTATTATTATATTGACAATGTAAAGTTTGTGCTGCCTGCAAACCCGAATTGAGATCACCAGCGGGATTGATGAGTCATAGACCAGATGTGAAAGAGCCGTGGCAGATGGTCAGCCTAGATTTTATAGGACCACTTCCAGCATCATCTCGGAATTTTAAATATTTGCTAGTTATTACCGATTACTTCAGCAAGTATGTGCTATTATCACCTATGCGTACGGCTACTGCTAAGTCACTATGCAGGTTCGTCGAGGAACAACTATTTTTAGTATATGGTGTTCCCCAAATTTTGATTTGTGATAATGGTGTCCAAATGCGAAGCAATGCGTTCCGAGAGCTGTGTGCAAAATATCGCACTAAAATTTTGTTTACGCCATCTTACTATCCTAGAGCGGATCCTACAGAGTGTACAAACCAAACAGTTAAGACAATGATTACTTGTTATCTGAAAGATAACCACCGCAAATGGGCAGATAACATTGCTGCTGTCGGTTGCGCGATTAGAACGGCGAGAAGTGAGGTTACCGGATATAGTCCATATTATATAAATTTTGGCCGAGAACATCATGTCAAAGGTGATGAATATGATCATCCTATTCAATCGCAAAATAAACCTGTAAGAGATGAAGATAGAAAGTTAGGGTTTGCTAAAGTCTTCGAAGATGTTCGTCAACGTCTGATATCGGCGCAAGCAAAGAATCGGAAACATTACAACTTACGTCGCAGATCAGTGCATTTCAACGAGGGTGATTTGGTACTCCATAAAAATAAGGCATTGTCTAACGCTTCGGATGCATTCTGTTCGAAGTTGGCTCCTCGTTATGTTGGACCATTCATAGTAGCCAAAAAGTTGGGTTCGTGGACTTATGAGCTGAAAGACGCCAAAGGTAACTTCAAAGGAGTGTGGCATGTACAGGATCTGAAGCCCACAATTTCTCCAGACGAATGCGTTTAGTTTCATGTGAGGTGGTCTTTCTTTTGTCTTGCCATTTAGACCGAGTTGAGCATATACTCAGTTATGAGTTCTAATATTTTTTTTTTGTGTGTGATTTTTGTTCTTGTTTTCCTTTCCCGATTTCTGATTCGAACAGTGGTTGTCGGTCGTGCCTTTCTTCAAAAGTTCACTTCCTATCGATGGAAGGGGGGACTGTTACGGAATATTTCGAAAATGCTTCATTCGCAGCGCGTCGCCGCCACTGCCTCCTGTAGATTCGCATAATCTCGATATTGTTTAATTTCATTTTCCTTCTGCGAGAGTATTTATCGAACGATACAATAAAATAACATAATGTACCTGAATAAAAAGCGTGTTTCTTCGATACTGCATATAGAAAACATATGTGTAGGGGATGTGTGAACCATTGCGAGGTCGAGATATTTTCATTATTATTTAATTAATCTTCATCGTTGTTGGCTTGTGAATTAGAAAGAATTTACCTCATTGATTTCGTTATTACGGATTAAAATAATTACACAGGCTGAGTGTCATTATATTGTAATAAAGTTGTATCTACCTTCTTGTCTTACCTTACTTCTTTATTACATTCGATTTATCGGACTCTGACACGAAAAACCAACGTGAACTTCAGGCTTCCACAATAACTTGAGGCCACTAACTTCCTGGTTACGTTTTTATTAATTCTCTACATTGAATTAGCTGGTATTGTCCTGTAGAGAGGATTCATTCCTTTTGCACGTGTGGATTTTCTACCACTTTCGATTTTCTGAGATCTTATTGGATTCGACCAGGTGCTCTTCAGGATAAGGAAGATCTTACATAATTCAGGTCAGACCTTACCATTTTTCCTGACTTTGTAATACACTTTACGCTGGAAACAACATTCAGTCAAGAACTACGTTCGTCTCGAGTAAATATCATCGATGATTTGGAATTAACGTTCAATCTTACTCAAAATTTATGTTTGTACAAGATAATGTAATTGGGCAGAATGTATATTTTTGGAGATCAAATTTAGATCTTGTGAAGCGCTTGTAACGTTACAACCGTGGCAATCTCTTGGGTATCGAATAGGCTGATAATTAACAGTATCGATTTATTTAGATTATATTTAAGTTATTATTTATTTAATATCTTACATCTCATTACTACTTGGATTTTTCGTAATTAGAACCAAGGTTAGATCATACAAAATTGTTTATAAATTCAATAAATTACGTGGCGCCCACCTTATTGTAAAATTAATTCTTGTCTATTTATCTTATTTGCAACCCACCCCACTCTCCGACTGAAGGGCATAGTTATCCATAACACCAAGGATAGTTTTATATACTTATTTATTTTTTTTGTTCAGTTACAATTCAAATTTGATTGACGTCACGATTTTCTTTTTGAGAAATCTGAACTGTAACAAACTTATGGATCTGTGCACTGGTAACTTTGATTTCGAATTCATCAAGTAGTCTCTTTTTCAACACGCTCCAACTTCTTATACCTTTTTGCGATTGTATATACAACTTCGCTAGTCCTATCAATGATTTTTTTCCAAATATTAATTTTTGAAGCTCATTCCAACCAGTTATTTCTGCAATCTCTTCAAAATCCTCAATCCACCTTCTAATCGGAAAGTCATCTTTTCCATCGAATTGTCTTATGTTTTCTTCTACATCTCTAAAAGTCAGTGAAAATCCTTCTCGTCTATAGTTCCTTCTCGCGTCGAACTCATATTTTCCTTGCTCTTCTACCTCATCTTCACTACCCTCTATACCTTCAAGATCATCTTCTTTCTCGAATTCTTGTCGATCTTCAGTAATATTATCAATATCATCACCATCAATATTTAATTCTTGGGCGTATTCAAATTTAATCAAAAATGAACATATGCGCTCAGCTATTTCATCTGAAGATCCACTATACTCCAAATCAAGAATATTGCATACCGCTATCATATCTGGAAGTGTCAACTGTTTGGTGATATCACGTACTTTGGCCAAGTGTTGGTCCGTACCTAAATTCCAAGAAAATCCTGAAAAATTCCGCAAAGCTTTTCGACCTTTACGCGGCTCTCCTCATCACCGTAACAAATAATATGTAACGCTTTCACAACAGATAATCTTGCATGAGTTATTTGATATGCAATTATAGGTATAGCTCCTAAAATCAACATCTTTAAAAAGTATCAAACTGATAACTAATTCGAAAAATATGAAGAATACTCTAATTCACAACGAGACAACTAAAATCAGAATATCTACAAATGAAAACACTAAATACACAAAAGAAGTTTTTCGAAATAACGGAAAAGAGTTCGATGAACGATAAACCAAAAATTAATAATAATCAACTGATCAAAATTAAAAACTTGACAATTGTTTGTTGAGTGACTGTACTCCTTTACAAAATGTCTCAATGACACAAAATGTCTCAAAAATACAGAATTAAAATAAATTCTTTTTGAACAGCCTTCCTCAGTGAGTGCTTCTAGAAAGGATATCTCCTACCTTGATACTTCAAAACTTTAGCACCAATTCCACCTGTCGTTCGGAACCCAGTTCTCGCCGTGGGTTTCCTCACTTCGTCTCTGTCTTTCAGTGGAAAAGGTACACCTTGTCCTGCAGCACTACTTCGTCTTCTTCTTCGTTCAGATCTTCGTCTGATTTGTCTTTTCTTTGTTCAGATCTTCGTCTACTTCGTCTTTTTCTTTGTTCAGATCTTCGTCTATTTCGTCTTCTTCTTCGTTCAGATCTTCGTCAATAATCCAAACTCAGTCAATAGTTCGTTCAGATCATCTGTTCATCCAAGTCTTCTTGTTCGTCTATGATTTGTTTCGTTATCCCAGTTGATTTGCTTCTTGATCCCGGTTGAGCCCCCAAATGTAGGATTTTTCCGTTGTCTAGGATAACTACCAGTAATTACCACGAAGTTGGAATAAAACTTTATTCTCGAGGCAAGTAACAGCAAAAAAATCGAAGGAAATACAGCCTCTCAACGAACAAAACTCGTCTCCGATCTGATTGACGTCTAAAACTCCATTCTTTTCTTTCTCGCCTCCTATATCTAAATTATTTATAACGTCATTAAAAAAAACATAGAACATTATAATACAATTCGGAATAAAAGTACGAATCCCACATATATACGGGTTCTTATCTACCCAGGTACCTATCAACGTACTTTCTAATATACCTAATTACTTACATAACAACAAACAAATAATTTAATCCCATACGCCTGCCGACCTTATTTCTATGATTCCTACATTTATTACATTTAATTCCATTTAACAACTTTCATATCTAGCTTAAGCAGCTTCAAGTAAATTCGGGAAAAAAATCGAAGGATGAATAAAAACATGGATTTTTTCCTGAAAATCGTTGAAATATGGTTTCAATACGATTGAGAACTTGTTCAAATGCTTGCCAAATCTAATGACCCGGATTTGAGGCGAATGCGGAAATTGACACTTGAACTGAATATTTGGTGAATAATAGTTGATCTGGAAAATTCAGAAAAATGTTTTCGAAAATATTGTTCAATTGTCACATTATATATTGGTCGTAAACCAAGGGAATTAAACTCAGCAAGCACCGTTTTGATATTTTTTTGCAAGCTGCCGCAACTCAGGCAAAAAGCTACTATTATACATTAAAGTCCACGTCATCACGAGTCGTCGGCAAAAGCTATTACTATACAGTAAAGTCCACGTCATCACGAGTCGTCGGCAAAAAGCTTTTACTATACAGTAAAGTCCACGTCATCACGAGTCGTCGGCAAAACGCTAATATTACACATTTAAGTCCACGTCATCACGAGTCGTGGGCAAAAAGCTAAATATTATACATTAGTGTCCTCGTCATCACGAGTCGTCAACATTAAACTTACAGGAAAAATCAATTCTTTTTCATCCTAAACATTTGTGATTTGTATTTGAACTGCCTCATTTCTCTCGCCATCAGAGGCGCTGTCTTTTTTTTTTCTTTATAGGAGAACAAGGTTCCTCCATTCTTTCGACAATTTGTGATTCGTCTGAAATGATTTCATCGGCCTTTCTTTTTCGAAATACTGTCTGGTTTCTCTATGCGTTTAAATTTCACTATTGGAAATTTGCTGTCATCATAAGTCCAGATCTTTTCATTCTGAGCAGGAGAGGAACTCATCTCGGTTATTGTTTCTGAAGCCATATTTCGATAAGTATCGTCTGTATTGGCGTGACTGTTCGAACGAGTGGCGAGCTTCGATATATATACGGGTTCTTATCTACCCAGGTACCTATCAACGTACTTTCTAATATACCTAATTACTTACATAACAACAAACAAATAATTTAATCCCATACGCCTGCCGACCTTATTTCTATGATTCCTACATTTATTACATTAAATTCCATTTAACAACTTTCATATCTACCTTAAGCAGCTTCAAGTAAATTCGGGAAAAAATCGAAGGATGAATAAAAACATGGATTTTTTCCTGAAAATCGTTGAAATATGATTTCAATACGATTGAAAACTTGTTCAAATGCTTGCCAAATCTAATGACCCGGATTTGAGGCGAATGCGGAAATTGACACTTGAACTGAATATTTGGTGAATAATAGTTGATCTGGAAAATTCAGAAAAATGTTTTCGAAAATATTGTTCAATTGTCACATTATATATTGGTCGTAAACCAAGGGAATTAAACTCAGCAAGCACCGTTGTGATATTTTTGCAAGCTGCCGCAACTCAGGCAAAAAGCTACTATTATACATTAAAGTCCACGTCATCACGAGTCGTCGGCAAAAAGCTATTACTATACAGTAAAGTCCACGTCATCACGAGTCGTCGGCAAAAAGCTTTTACTATACAGTAAAGTCCACGTCATCACGAGTCGTCGGCAAAAGCTAATATTACACATTAAAGTCCACGTCATCACGAGTCGTGGGCAAAAAGCTAAATATTATACATTAGTGTCCTCGTCATCACGAGTCGTCAACATTAAACTTACAGGAAAAATCAATTCTTTTTCATCCTAAACATTTGTGATTTGTATTTGAACTGCCTCATTGCTCTCGCCATCAGAGGCGCCGTCTTTTTCTTTTTCTTTATAGGAGAACAAGGTTCCTCCATTCTTTCGACAATTTGTGATTCGTCTGAAATGATTTCATCGGCCTTTCTTTTTTCGAAATACTGTCTGGTTTCTCTATGCGTTTAAATTTCACTATTGGAAATTTGCTGTCATCATAAGTCCAGATCTTTTCATTCTGAGCAGGAGAGGAACTCATCTCGGTTATTGTTTCTGAAGCCATATTTCGATAAGTATCGTCTGTATTGGCGTGACTGTTCGAACGAGCGGCGAGCTTCGATATATATACGGGTTCTTATCTACCCAGGTACCTATCAACGTACTTTCTAATATACCTAATTACTTACATAACAACAAACAAATAATTTAATCCCATACGCCTGCCGACCTTATTTCTATGATTCCTACATTTATTACATTTAATTCCATTTAACAACTTTCATATCTACCTTAAGCAGCTTCAAGTAAATTCGGGAAAAAATCGAAGGATGAATAAAAACATGGATGTTTTCCTGAAAATCGTTGAAATATGATTTCAATACGATTGAAAACTTGTTCAAATGCTTGCCAAATCTAATGACCCGGATTTGAGGCGAATGCGGAAATTGACACTTGAACTGAATATTTGGTGAATAATAGTTGATCTGGAAAATTCAGAAAAATGTTTTCGAAAATATTGTTCAATTGTCACATTATATATTGGTCGTAAACCAAGGGAATTAAACTCAGCAAGCACCGTTGTGATATTTTTTCTGCAAGCTGCCGCAACTCAGGCAAAAGCTACTATTATACATTAAAGTCCACGTCATCACGAGTCGTCGGCAAAAGCTACATACAGTAAAGTCCACGTCATCACGAGTCGTCGGCAAAAAGCTTTACTATACAGTAAAGTCCACGTCATCACGAGTCGTCGGCAAAAAGCTAATATTACACATTAAAGTCCACGTCATCACGAGTCGTGGGCAAAAAGCTAAATATTATACATTAGTGTCCTCGTCATCACGAGTCGTCAACATTAAACTTACAGGAAAAATCAATTCTTTTTCATCCTAAACATTTGGATTTGAATTTGAACTGCCTCATTGCTCTCGCCATCAGAGGCGCCGTCTTTTTCTTTTTCTTTATAGGAGAACAAGGTTCCTCCATTCTTTCGACAATTTGTGATTCGTCTGAAATGATTTCATCGGCCTTTCTTTTTCGAAATACTGTCTGGTTTCTCTATGCGTTTAAATTTCACTATTGGAAATTTGCTGTCATCATAAGTCCAGATCTTTTCATTCTGAGCAGGAGAGGAACTCATCTCGGTTATTGTTTCTGAAGCCATATTTCGATAAGTATCGTCTGTATTGGCGTGACTGTTCGAACGAGCGGCGAGCTTCGATATATATACGGGTTCTTATCTACCCAGGTACATATCAACGTACTTTCTAATATACCTAATTACTTACATAACAACAAACAAATAATTTAATCCCATACGCCTGCCGACCTTATTTCTATGATTCCTACATTTATTACATTTAATTCCATTTAACAACTTTCATATCTACCTTAAGCAGCTTCAAGTAAATTCGGGAAAAAATCGAAGGATGAATAAAAACATGGATTTTTTCCTGAAAATCGTTGAAATATGGTTTCAATACGATTGAGAACTTGTTCAAATGCTTGCCAAATCTAATGACCCGGATTTGAGGCGAATGCGGAAATTGACACTTGAACTGAATATTTGGTGAATAATAGTTGATCTGGAAAATTCAGAAAAATGTTTTCGAAAATATTGTTCAATTGTCACATTATATATTGGTCGTAAACCAAGGGAATTAAACTCAGCAAGCACCGTTGTGATATTTTTCTGCAAGCTGCCGCAACTCAGGCAAATAGCTACTATTATACATTAAAGTCCACGTCATCACGAGTCGTCGGCAAAAAGCTTTTACTATACAGTAAAGTCCACGTCATCACGAGTCGTCGGCAAAAAGCTAATATTACACATTTAAGTCCACGTCATCACGAGTCGTGGGCAAAAAGCTAAATATTATACATTAGTGTCCTCGTCATCACGAGTCGTCAACATTAAACTTACAGGAAAAATCAATTCTTTTTCATCCTAAACATTTGGGATTTGAATTTGAACTGCCTCATTGCTCTCGCCATCAGAGGCGCCGTCTTTTTTTTTTCTTTATAGGAGAACAAGGTTCCTCCATTCTTTCGACAATTTGTGATTCGTCTGAAATGATTTCATCAGCCTTTCTTTTTTTCGAAATACTGTCTGGTTTCTCTATGCGTTTAAATTTCACTATTGGAAATTTGCTGTCATCATAAGTCCAGATCTTTTCATTCTGAGCAGGAGAGGAACTCATCTCGGTTATTGTTTCTGAAGCCATATTTCGATAAGTATCGTCTGTATTGGCGTGACTGTTCGAACGAGCGGCGAGCTTCGATATATATACGGGTTCTTATCTACCCAGGTACCTATCAACGTACTTTCTAATATACCTAACTAGTAAGCGGGTAGATCAATAGGCCCGTAGATCCATAGGCCCGTAGATCCATAGGCCAGTAGTTCAATAGGCCAGTAGTTCAATTGGCCCATGGATCAATATAGACCATAGATCAATATAGACCACAGATCAATAGGGCCCATACATCAATGAAGCGCGCAGAAACACGAAACACGTCAAATTACCCGATGAATGCGAAAAAGCTAGAAAAGAACTGAAAAAACACGGAGAAACGCGAAAAAACGAAGGAATCCGAAGAAACACGAAAGAAACCAAAGTTATACGAAAGAAACCGAAATTACACGAAACATCGCGAGAAAACACGAAAGAACACCAAGTAACACAAAAATCTAAAGGAACCTGAAAAAACTCGAAACACAAAAGTACTTGTAAATTGCACACCCCGTATATCACCCGACCGTAAACTTATTGTAAATTGCACACCCTGTATGACATTTTATCGAAATCCGCTCCCATTCGCGAGAAAACTTGAAGGAGAATGCATATGAGACACTCAGTATACAATTGATTAGCAGTGAAAAAAAAAAAACCAAAAAGAATATCGTTGTTACTCCATCTATTCGAGTTCAGTAATTACCACGAAGAAAGTATCAAAATTATTCTATGGAGCTCTATGTAACACCCCCGTATATGTTTCGAAGATAATTTTTCCGTAAAAAACCGAAGAAACACAAACTTGAAAAAACTTGAGAGCGCGCAGAAAAACAGAAGAACTTGTAAAGTGCTCACCCCGTATATCACCCGATCGCAAATTCATTGTAAATCGCACACCCTGTATGACATTTTACCGAAATTAGCTTTCACACGTGAAAAACATGATGAAAAATGCATATGGGACACCCAGTATATAATTGATTTGCAGTGGGTGCTTTCATCATAAGAAAACAAACCGAAAGAATATCGTTTTAACTCTATCGTTTCAAGTTCGGTGCATTCCACGAAGAAAGAACCCGACAAAACACGGAAAAACTTGAAAGAACCCGAAGTACCACGAATGAACGAAAAATATCCAAAGGAACCGAAAAAACCCCGAAGGAGCACAAAATCAACGAAAGCACGCAAAAAACTCGAAGGAAAGCTTAAAACCCCGAGGAGCACAAAAACCGAAAGCGTGCAAAAAATAATGAAAGAACTTTTAAATTGCACACCCTGTATATCAATCGATCACGAAATCATTGTTAATGGCACACCCTGTATGGGATTTCATTGAATTAAGCTCCCTTACGCGGAAAAAAGCACAAAAGCTGGAGAAAAACTCTGGTGAATGTCAGCGCTACTCAGATCTGACACCCTGTATATGAATCGAATATATTTTATCGAATTAAGATCCAAAACTCCCCGAAACAACACAAAAACTCAATTTGCGCAAAAAAATCAAATTAACTTGTAAATTGCACACCCCGTATACCACCCGATCGCAAATTCATTGTGAATCGCACACCCTGTATGACATTATACCGAAATCAGCTCCCATTCGCGAAGAGAACTTGAAGAAAAATGCATATGGGACACCCCGTATATAATTGATTCGCAGTGGGTGCTTTCTTCATAAAAAACAAACCGAAAGAATATCGTTTCGAGTTCAGTGCATTCCACCAAGAAAGAAACCGACCAAATATGAAAAAACGCGGAAAACATGATAGAACCTAAGTAACACGAAATCTCTCGAAGAAAGAATCTGGTGAAAATCAGTGCTTTCCATAAGCACAGCCTGTATAGCGATTTTTTCCAGATAGCACAGCCTGTATAGCGATTCATCGCGATCTGTGTGCATTCTTCAAGGACGAAAATGAATTAGCGCGAAAATAGAGCCTGAAATGACGATTTTCAAACGCATATTTGAGGTGTTTTCTTGCGATTCACGAAAAGTGGTAGGTATCTAGAGATTCGGAATCTCCTGTAGATTCTTATTCGAGTGCTTGGAAGGCGCAAAAGATCTTCCACCGGCCATATCGAGCGAAAAATTGATGCCGTATTTTCAAATTTGGAGCTCGCGTTCGGCTATCATCGGAATCGTATGAGAAATTCTGACATTTTGCCTCATTTCACCGTAGAAATTGCCGAATTTCGAATAAAGAATTCGCGGCCTTATATCGCTACTTGGATATGAAAATTGGAACCCAGAGATGGGGAATTTCCTGAAGTTTCATTTTCTACCGCCGAAAATGCGTTTAGATGCTCGAGAGGCCCACACTGAGCAAAAGCATCATGGGTGATTTTGACGTTTCGCGGGGCTGGCGAAACTAAAATTGCCGTTTTACTTACGGGATTTTAGCCTAGAAATAGGGGGCTTCGGAGTTCTAATGGGTTCTAAAGGAAACCGGACGTCCTCGCTCTCGGAATATGTGGCGAGTCCGGGACGCTGGGCATTTCGGCTTCGGAGCCTATTTCCTTTCCGGGGCACTTTTGGCGATTTCGCAAAAATGACGTTTTTTCGCGATTTTCTTTCGAAAATTTCGGGCACTTTAAGAGCGCCCATGGCGGGTTTCGGGGTCGCTTCTCCTGAAGAGGATACGCCTTTTCGATCTGTTTTAAGATTCCCTCTCGAGCGGCCCTGCGGGTCTGCTCGAAACTTTACGCTTTCCGGGTCCCTGACGGGACCACCTGTCAAAATTTTCTCTGGTCCCCGATCTTATTACTTTATTATATAGACTAGTAAGCGGGTAGATCAATAGGCCCGTAGATCCATAGGCCAGTAGTTCAATAGGCCAGTAGTTCAATAGGCCAGTAGTTCAATTGGCCCATGGATCAATATAGACCATAGATTGATATAGACCATAGATCAATAGGGCCCATACATCAATGAAGAGCGCAGCAACACGAAACACGTCAAAATACCCGTTGAAAGCGAAAAAACATGAAAGAACTGGAAAAAATACGAAGAAACGCGAAAAAAACACGAAAGAATCCGAATAAACACGAAAGAAACCGAAGTTACACGAAAGAAACCTAAATTACACGAAACAACGCGAGAAAACACGAAAGAACACCAAGTAACACAAAAATCTAAAGGAACCTGAAAAAACCCGAAACACAAAAGTACTTGTAAATTGCACACCCGTATATCACCCGATAGCAAATTCATTGTAAATCGCACACCCTGTATGACATTATACCGAAATCAGCTCCCATTTGCGAGAAAACTTGAAGAAAAATGCATATGGGACACCCCGTATATAATTGATTCGCAGTGGGTGCTTTCATCATAAAAAACAAACCGAAAGAATATCGTTAATAACTTTATCGTTTCGAGTTCAGTGCATTCCACCAAGAAAGAAACCGACCAAATACGAAAAAACGCGGAAAACATGATAGAACCTAAGTAACACGACATCTCTCGAAGAAAGAATCTGGTGAAAATCAGTGCTTTCCATAAGCACAGCCTGTATAGCGATTTTTTCGAGATAGCACAACCTGTATAGTGATTCATCGCGATCTGTGTGCATTCTTCAAGGACGAAAATGAATTAGCGCGAAAATAGAGCCTGAAATGACGATTTTCAAACGCATATTTGACGTGTTTTCTCGCGATTCGTGAAACGTGAGTGGTCTCTAGAGATTCGGAATCTCCTGTAGATTCTTAATCGAGCACTTGGAAGGTCTGAAAAATCTTATACCGCCCATATCGAGCGAAAAATTGATGCCGTATTTTCAAATTTGGAGCTCGCGTTCGGCTATCATCGGAATCGTATGAGAAATTATGACATTTTGACTCATTTCACCGTAAAAATTGCCGAATTTGGAATGAAGAATTCGCGGCCTTATCTCGCTACTTGGATATGAAAATTGGTACCCAGAGATGGGGAATTTTCTCAAGTTTCATTTTCTACCGCCGAAAATGCGTTTCGAGGCTCGTAACGCCCGCACTGATCAAAAGCATCATGGGTGATTTTGACGTTTCGCGGGGCTGGCGAAACTAAAAATTGCCGTTTTACTTACGGGATTTTAGCCTAGAAATAGGGGGCTCCGGAGTTCTAATGGGTTCTAAGAAACCGGACGTCCTCGCTCTCGGAATATGTGGCGAGTCCGAGACGCTGGGCGTTTCGGCTTCGAGCCTATTTCCTTTTTCTGAGGCACTTTAGGCGATTTCGCGAAAACGTCATTTTCGCGATTTTCGTTTCGAAAATTTCGGGCACTTTAAGAGCGCCCGGGGTTTTCGGGGTCGCTTCTCCTAGAAGAGGATACGCCTTTTCGATCTGTTTTAAGATTGCCCCGGGTTCGGCCCTGCGGGTCTCACGCTCGGCTACGCCTCGCGGGTCCCTGACGGGACCACCTGTCAAAATTTTCTCTGGTTCCCGATCTTATCATTTTAATATATTAGACTAGTAAGCGGGTAGATCAATAGGCCCGTAGATCCATAGGCCCGTAGATCCATAGGCCAGTAGTTCAATAGGCCAGTAGTTCAATTGGCCCATGCATCAATATAGACCATAGATCAATATAGACCGCAGATCAATAGGGCCCATACATCAATGAAGCGCGCAGAAACACGAAACACGTCAAATTACCCGTTGAAAGCGAAAAAGCCAGAAAGAACTGGAAAAAACACGGAGAAACGCGAAAACACACGAAGGAATCCGAAGAAACACGAAAGAAACCGAAGTTTTACGAAAGAAACCGAAATTACAGGAAACAACGCGAGAAAACACGAAAGAACACCAAGTAACACAAAAATCTAAAGGAACCTGAAAAAACCCGAAACACAAAAGTACTTGTAAATTGCACACCCGTATATCACCCGACCGTAAACTTATTGTAAATTGCACACCCTGTATGACATTTTATCGAAATCCGCTCCCATTCGCGAGAAAACTTGAAGGAGAATGCATATGAGACACTCAGTATACAATTGATTAGCAGTGAAAAAAAACCCAAAAGAATATCGTTGTTACTCCATCTATTCGAGTTCAGTAATTACCACGAAGGAAGTATCAAAATTATTCTATGGAGCTCCTATGTAACACCCCGTATATGTTTCGAAGATAATTTTTCCGTAAAAAAACCCGAAGGAACACAAAAACTTGAAAAAACTTGAGAGCGCGCAAAAAAACAGAAGAACTTGTAAAGTGCTCACCCAGTATATCACCCGATCGCAAATTCATTGTAAATCGCACACCCTGTATGACATTTTACCGAAATTAGCTTTCACACGTGAAAAAACATGATGAAAAATGCATATGGGACACCCAGTATATAATTGATTTGCAGTGGGTGCTTTCATCATAAGAAACAAACCGAAAGAATATCGTTTTAACTCTATCGTTTCAAGTTCGGTGCATTCCACGAAGAAAGAACCCGACGAAACACGGAAAAACTTGAAAGAACCCGAAGTACCACGAATGAACGAAAAATATCCAAAGGAACCGAAAAACCCCGAAGGAGCACAAAATCACCGAAAGCGCGCAAAAAAACTCGAAGGAAAGCTTAAAACCCCGAGGAGCACAAAAAACCGAAAGCGTGCAAAAATAATGAAAGAACTTTTAAATTGCACACCCTGTATATCAATCGATCGCGAAATCATTGTTAATGGCACACCCTGTATGGGATTTCATTGAATTAAGCTCCCTTACGCGGAAAAAGCACAAAAGCTGGAAAAACTCTGGTGAATGTCAGCGCTACACAGATCTGACACCCTGTATATGAATCGAATATATTTTATCGAATTAAGATCCAAAACTCCCCGAAACAACACAAAAACTCGAATTTGCGCAAAAAAATCAAATTAACTTGTAAATTGCACACCCCGTATATCACCCGATCGCAAATTCATTGTGAATCGCACACCCTGTATGACATTATACCGGAAATCAGCTCCCATTCGCGAGAGAACTTGAAGAAAAATGCATATGGGACACCCCGTATATAATTGATTCGCAGTGGGTGCTTTCTTCATAAAAAAAAAACCGAAAGAATATCGTTTATAACTCTATCGTTTCGAGTTTAGTGCATTCCACCAAGAAAGAAACCGACCAAATACGAAAAAACGCGGAAAACATGATAGAACCCTAAGTAACATGAAATCTCTCGAAGAAAGAATCTGGTGAAAATCAGTGCTTTCCATAAGCACAGCCTGTATAGCGATTTTTTCGAGATAGCACAGCCTGTATAGCGATTCATCGCGATCTGTGTGCATTCTTCAAGGACGAAAATGAATTAGCGCGAAAATAGAGCCTGAAATGACGATTTTCAAACGCATATTTGAGGTGTTTTTCTTCCGATTCACGAAAAGTGGTAGGTATCTAGAGATTCGGAATCTCCTGTAGATTCTTAATCGAGCACTTGGAAGGCGCAAAAAATCTTCGACCGCCCATATCGAGCGAAAAATTGATGCCGTATTTTCAAATTTGGAGCTCGCGTTCGGCTATCATCGGAATCGTATGAGAAATTATGACACTTTTGATCGAATTATCACCGTAGAAATTGCCGAATTTCGAATGAAGAATTCGCGGCCTTATCTCGCTACTTGGATATGAAAATTGGTACCCAGAGATGGGGAATTTCCTCAAGTTTCATTTCTACCGCCGAAAATGCGTTTAGAGGCTCGAGGGCCCGCACTGATCGAAAGCATCATGGGTGATTTTGACGTTTCGCGGGGCTGGCGAAACTAAAAATTGCCGTTTTACTTACGGTATTTTAGCCTAGAAATAGGGATGCTCCGGAGTTCTAATGGGTTCTAAGGAAACCGGACGTCCTCGCTCTCGGAATATGTGGCGAGTCCGGGATGCTGGGCGTTTTGCTTTAGTAAGCGGGTAGATCAATAGGCCTTTAGATCCATAGGCCCGTAGATCCATAGGCCAGTAGTTCAATAGGCCAGTAGTTCAATAGGCCCATGGATCAATATAGACCATAGATCAATATAGACCGCAGATCAATAGGGCCCATACATCAATGAAGCGCGCAGAAACACGAAACATGTCAAATTACCCGTTGAAAGCGAAAAAGCTAGAAAGAACTGGAAAAAATAAGAAGAAACGCGAAAAAACACGAAGGAATCCGAAGAAACACGAAAAAAACCGAAGTTTTACGAAAGAAACCGAAATTACACGAAACAACGCGAGAAAACACGAAACAACACCAAGTAACACAAAAAATCTGAAGGAACCTGAAAAAAACCCGAAACACAAAAGTACTTGTAAATTGCACACCCCGTATATCACCCGACCGTAAACTTATTGTAAATTGCACACCCTGTATGACATTTTATCGAAATCCGCTCCCATTCGCGAGAAAACTTGAAGGAGAATGCATATGAGACACTCAGTATACAATTGATTAGCAGTGAAAAAAAAAACCAAAAGAATATCGTTGTAACTCCATCTATTCGAGTTCAGTAATTACCACGAAGGAAGTATCAAAATTATTCTATGGAGCTCCTATGTAACACCCCGTATATGTTTCGAAGATAATTTTTCCGTAAAAAACCCGAAGGAACACAAAAACTTGAAAAAACTTGAGAGCGCGCAAAAAAACAGAAGAACTTGTAAAGTGCTCACCCCGTATATCACCCGATCGCAAATTCATTGTATATCGCACACCCTGTATGACATTTTACCGAAATTAGCTTTCACACGTGAAAAAACATGATGAAAAATGCATATGGGACACCCAGTATATAATTGATTTGCAGTGGGTGCTTTCATCATAAGAAACGAACCGAAAGAATATCGTTTTAACTCTATCGTTTCAAGTTCGGTGCATTCCACGAAGAAAGAACCCGACGAAACACGGAAAAACTTGAAAGAACCCGAAGTACCACGAATGAACGAAAAATATCCAAAGGAACCGAAAAAACCCCGAAGGAGCACAAAATCACCGAAAGCGCGCAAAAAACTCGAAGGAAAGCTTAAAACCCCGAGGGAGCACAAAAAACCGAAAGCGTGCAAAAAATAATGAAAGAACTTTTAAATTGCACACCCTGTATATCAATCGATCGCGAAATCATTGTTAATGGCACACCCTGTATGGGATTTCATTGAATTAAGCTCCCTTACGCGGAAAAGCACAAAAGCTGGAAAAAAACTCTGGTGAATGTCAGCGCTACACAGATCTGACACCCTGTATATGAATCGAATATATTTTATCGAATTAAGATCCAAAACTCCGCGAAACAACACAAAAACTCGAATTTGCGCAAAAAAAATCAAATTAACTTGTAAATTGCACACCCTGTATATCACCCGATCGCAAATTCATTGTGAATCGCACACCCTGTATGACATTATACCGGAATCAGCTCCCATTCGCGAGAGAACTTGAAGAAAAATGCATATGGGACACCCCGTATATAATTGATTCGCAGTGGGTGCTTTCTTCATAAAAAACAAACCGAAAGAATATCGTTTATAACTCTATCGTTTCGAGTTCAGTGCATTCCACCAAGAAAGAAACCGACCAAATACGAAAAAACGCGGAAAACATGATAGAACCCTAAGTAACACGAAATCTCTCGAAGAAAGAATCTGGTGAAAATCAGTGCTTTCCATAAGCACAGCCTGTATAGCGATTTTTTCGAGATAGCACAGCCTGTATAGCGATTCATCGCGATCTGTGTGCATTCTTCAAGGACGAAAATGAATTAGCGCGAAAATAGAGCCTGAAATGACGATTTTCAAACGCATATTTGAGGTGTTTTTCTTCCGATTCGTGAACCGCGGGTGCTGTCTAGAGATTCGGAATCTCCTGTAGATTCTTAATCGAGCACTTCGAAGGCGCAAAAGTCTTTCAGCGCCCATATCGAGCGAAAAATTGATGCCGTATTTTCAAATTTGGAGCTCGCCTTCGGCTATCATCGGAATCGTATGAGAAATTATGACATTTTGCCTCATTTCACCGTAGAAATTGTCGAATTTCGAATGAAGAATTCGCGGCCTTATATCGCTACTTGGATATGAAAATTGGTACCCAGAGATGGGGAATTTCCTCAAGTTTCATACTCTACCGCCGAAAATGGCGTTTCGAGGCTCGTAACGCCCACACGAATCGAAAAGCATCATGGGTGATTTTGACGTTTCGCGGGGCTGGCGAAACTAAAAATTGCCGTTTTACTTACGGGATTTTAGCCTAGAAATAGGGGGGCTCCGGAGTTCTAATGGGTTCTAAGGAAACCGGACGTCCTCGCTCTCGGAATATGTGGCGAGTCCGGGACGCTGGGCGTTTCGGCTTCGGAGCCTATTTCCTTTTTTCTGAGGCACTTTAGGCGATTTCGCGAAAATGACGTTTTTCGCGATTTTCTTTCGAAAATTTCGGGCACTTTAAGAGCGCCCGGGAAGGGTTTCGGGGTCGCTTCTCCTAGAACAGGATACGCTTTTTCGATCTGTTTTAAGATTCCCTCTCGAGCGGCCCTGCGGGCCGCAAGGAAAGCTACGCTTTCCGGGTCCCTAACGGGACCACCTGTCAAAATTTTCTCTGGTCCCCGATCTTATTACTTTATTATATAGACTAGTAAGCGGGTAGATCAATAGGCCTGTAGATCCATAGGCCAGTAGTTCAATAGGCCAGTAGTTCAATTGGCCCATGGATCAATATAGACCATAGATCAATATAGACCATAGAACGATAGGGCCCATACATCAATGAAGCGCGCAGAAACACTAAACACGTCAAAAAACCCGATGAAAGCGAAAAAACATGAAAGTACTGAAAAAAACACGAAGAAACGCGAAAAAACACGGAAGAATCCGAAGAAAGACGAAAGAAACCGAAGTTACACGAAAGAAACCGAAATTACACGAAACAACCCGAGAAAACACGAAAGAACACCAAGTAACACAAAAAATCTAATGGAACCTGAAAAAAACCCGAAACACAAAAGTACTTGTAAATTGCACACCCCGTATATCACCCGATCGTAAACTCATTGTAAATTGCACACCTTGTATGACATTTTATCGAAATCAGCTCCCATTCGCGAGAAAACTTGAAGAAAAATGCATATGAGACACTCAGTATACAATTGATTAGCTTTAAAAAAACCAAAGAGAATATCGTTGTTACTCCGTCTATTCGAGTTCAGTAATTACCACGAAGGAAGTATCAAAATTATTCTATGGAGCTCCTATGTAACACCCCGTATATGTTTCGACAATAATTTTTCCGTAAAACAACTCGAAGGAACACAAAAAACTTGAAAAAACTTGAGAGCGCGCAAAAAAACAGAAGAACTTGTAAAGTGCTCACCCCGTATATCACCCGATCGCAAATTCATTGTAAATCGCACACCCTGTATGACATTATACCGAAATCAGCTCTCATTAGCGAGAAAACCTGAAGAAAAATGCATATGGGACACCCCGTATATAATTGATTCGGAGTGGGTGGTTTCATCATAAAAACAAACCGAAAGAATATCGTTTATAACTCTATCGTTTCAAGTTCAGTGCATTCCACCAAGAAAGAACCCGACCAAATACGAAAAAACGCGAAAAAACATGATAGAACCCAAAGTAACACGAAAGAACGAAAAAAATCCAAAGGAACTCAAAAACCCGAGAGGAGCACAAAATCAACGAAAGCACGCAAAAAAACTTGAAGGAAAGTTTGAAACCCCGAGGGAGCACACAAGAAACCGAAAGCGTGCAAAAATAATGAAAAAACTTTTAAATTGCACGCCCTGTATATCAATCGATCGCGAAATCATTGTTAATGGCACACCCTGTATGAGATTTCATTGAATTCAGCTCCCTCACGCGGAAAAGCACGAAAGCTAGAGAAAACTCTGGTGAATGTCAGCGCTACTCAGATCTGACACACTGTATATGCATCGAATATATTTTATCGAATTCAGAACCAAAACACACCGAAGGAACACAAACAACTCGAATTTGCGCGAAAAAATCAAATTAACTTGTGAATTGAGCACCTCGTATATCACATGATTGCAAATTCATTGTAAATCGTTCACCCTGTATGACATTTTATCGAAATTAGATCCCACTCTATAATTGGTTCGCAGTGGGTGCTTTTTCCATAAACAATTCAGACGGAAAATCTCTCGAAGAAAGACTCTGGTGAAAGTCAGTGCTTCCAAAGTGCACAGCTCGTATATCAATCGATCGCAATCGGTGCATTCCATAAAGGTAGTATAAGCATTATTCGATAAAGCTTCCATGTAACACCTTGTATATGAATCGAAAATAATTTTTCCATAAAAAATAAACCCAAAGAATATCGTTTCAACTCCATCAATTTCACAAAGGTAAAATGAAAATTATTCGAAAAGGTCTGAACGTGTATTCATGAACAGAGTGCTTTCCTGAATAAAAACTAAGTGTGTCGGATTTTGACATAGAGTATCATAAGTTGGGTCCGAGTTCGGAGAGGGCAATGAATTCGCGCGAAAATAGACTGGAAAAATGACGATTTTCAAACGCATATTTGAGATGTTTTTCTTGAGAGTCGTGTAAGATAAGTGGTATCTAGAGATTCGTAATCTCCTGTAGATTCTTATTCGAGTGCTTGCAAAACGCAAAAATCTTCCAACGCCCATATCGAGCGAAATATGGATGCCGTATTTTCAAATTTGGAGCTCGCGTTCGGCTATCATCGGAATCGTATGATAATATATGACACTTCTCCTCGAATTATCGAGAAAATTGCCGAATTTGGAATGAATATCCCCGGCCTTGACTCGCTACTTGGATGTGGAAATTGGTACCCAGAGATGGGAAATTTCACGTAGATTCGTTTTCTACCGATCGCGGGGCGATTTATATCGTTTTCGAGCGGCACGAAGGAAAACGTAGGTGCGGTTTTTGACGTTTCAGAGAAGTCGGGAGTCTAAAATTGCCGTTTTATATGCATAATTTTCGTATAGATTTCAGGGCTCCGCGGTCCGTACCGGTACCACATTATGAGGAATGTCTTTTTCTGAAAAAAGCGACCGATTTCGGCCGGAGAAATGTCCCCGTTCGTCCGTGAGATCTTCCCCCTTGGGGACACTTTCGGCGATTTCGCGAAAATGGCCGATTTCGCGATTTTCGTTTGAAAATTTCCGGGCGCCCGGGGGTTTTCGGGGTCGCTTCTCCTAGAAGAGGATACGCCTTTTCGATCTGTTTTAAGATTGCCGCGGGTTCGGCCTGCAGGTCTCACGCTCGGCTACGCCTCGCGGATCCCTGACGGGACCAATTTTGATTTTTTTCTCTGGTTCCCGATCTTATTGCTATTATTATATGGATTACTTACATAACAACAAACAAATAATTTAATCCCATACGCCTGCCGACCTTATTTCTATGATTCCTACATTTATTACATTTAATTCCATTTAACAACTTTCATATCTACCTTAAGCAGCTTCAAGTAAATTCGGGAAAAAATCGAAGGATGAATAAAAACATGGATTTTTTCCTGAAAATCGTTGAAATATGGTTTCAATACGATTGAGAACTTGTTCAAATGCTTGCCAAATTTAATGACCCGGATTTGAGGCGAATGCGGAAATTGACACTTGAACTGAATATTTGGTGAATAATAGTTGATCTGGAAAATTCAGAAAAATGTTTTCGAAAATATTGTTCAATTGTCACATTATATATTGGTCGTAAACCAAGGGAATTAAACTCAGCAAGCACCGTTGTGATATTTTTCTGCAAGCTGCCGCAACTCAGGCAAATAGCTACTATCATACATTAAAGTCCACGTCATCACGAGTCGTCGGCAAAAAGCTTTACTATACAGTAAAGTCCACGTCATCACGAGTCGTCGGCAAAAGCTAATATTACAAATTTAAGTCCACGTCATCACGAGTCGTGGGCAAAAGCTAAATATTATACATTAGTGTCCTCGTCATCACGAGTCGTCAACATTAAACTTACAGGAAAAATCAATTCTTTTTCATCCTAAACAATTGGGATTTGAATTTGAACTGCCTCATTGCTCTCGCCATCAGAGGCGCCGTCTTTTCTTTTTCTTTATAGGAGAACAAGGTTCCTCCATTCTTTCGACAATTTGTGATTCGTCTGAAATGATTTCATCGGCCTTTCTTTTTTTCGAAATACTGTCTGGTTTCTCTATGCGTTTAAATTTCACTATTGGAAATTTGCTGTCATCATAAGTCCAGATCTTTTAATTATAAGCAGGAGAGGAACTCATCTCGGTTATTGTTTCTGAAGCCATATTTCGATAAGTATCGTCTGTATTGGCGTGACTGTTCGAACGAGCGGCGAGCTTCGATATATATACGGGTTCTTATCTACCCAGGTACCTATCAACGTACTTTCTAATATACCTAATTACTTACATAACAACAAACAAATAATTTAATCCCATACGCCTGCCGACCTTATTTCTATGATTCCTACATTTATTACATTTAATTCCATTTAACAACTTTCATATTTACCTTAAGCAGCTTCAAGTAAATTCGGAAAAAATCGAAGGATGAATAAAAACATGGATTTTTCCTGAAAATCGTTGAAATATGGTTTCAATACGATTGAAAACTTGTTCGAATGCTTGCCAAATCTAATGACCCGGATTTGAGGCGAATGCGGAAATTGACACTTG
>JARTUT010000570.1:0-58131 GCA_030674115.1 Micraspis discolor | reverse complement strand
TGGTATCAATTGCTTTGTTTGAACTCCTGATGAAGAATATGAGCTCAAATCAAATCTATCCGCCCGTGAACAAGATAACAACATAATTTTACAACAGGATTTTACTTTGACCATCTTGCAGTATTAATGTACAACATAGGATATTTGGGAAACAAATATTCAGTTCTGGCATTTTGGGTGACAATTAGCAGGTCTGCTTGAAGATTTTATAACTCCATTGATTTCTATTTAAATTAAAAAAAACATTTCAGCTGAATGTTGTGAGTCTTTGACCACCCGTAAATTTTAACATTTTTAACCATAGATTCTTGACGCCAAAAGAAACATTTTCTTCCTATAACATTTTTCCAAATTTGGCCTCGTTCAAAATTATAGGGTGTTGAAATTTCAAAAAATTGCATTTTCGCCTGTAATATTCAAACGATAATATCAATTGAAATGATCTCTTGTAGAAGGTTTTTGATAACAGTCATGCAAATTTTGGCATAATTAGTTTATTCCATTTTTGTGGGTTTCTCACTACTACTCTACAGATTGGTTAAATTGCATGAAAAACAAATATCGCTTAAACTAAAGGTCCGTATCTTGTACTTCCTGGAATCAGTAGTCTTTTTGAAGACAAAATTATTCCTCATCTTTTCTCCCAAATTGCACCATTCTTGAGATATTTGAAGGAAAGGTAAATCGAAATAGATTAACTGCTTTATAGTGTGTTTTTGTTTGTAAATACCTTAACGATATAAATCGATATAATTTTGTCCACATTTTCTGATTTTCCCAAATTCAACTCTGTACTGAAATGATTCAATAATCAGATTTGTTCAATGTTGCCATAATTTATGTCTTTTAAATATTTCCACAAAAAGGTTGGGAAATCTCTTTAGTCTATGGTTCCACCACTAAACACTATAGATGAAATTAACCACTGAACAATCTTTGTCTTACATTCACTACAAAATCTAACTTGCCATTTGCTGTGTTCATTATTAATGATATCTGCACCTTGTTCCATAGAGCATTTAATTCAGAGTAATATTCCATAATAAATAGAAAAAAATTCCACACTCACATAGGTACTTCGGTATATTTTCATGATGACGTTGAAATAGGTAATGTATTTTCTGTCAGGACCTTTAAATTGAAGAGTTGTCTTTATGAAGAGCTGGTTCTTTATAGCTTCAGACTTTCAGGGTTCATCTAATTATATCTATTCTAACATAGGCATGCTTCAAATTAAGTCATAATAGTTTTAAAACTTAACCAGTCTCCTAGATTTGTTTTTTTTATGAAGTTTTTCACATCCTTATTTCATAACCGATTCAATCTGGTCTAAAACTTAGGAAATAATAGAATTTGACTTGTTTGTATGATGATATGGTTAATTAAATTTAATCTACCAATACCAATACCAATCAACTATTGGCTCATAAACAAGAAAGACTAGAATATAATGCATTTTGACCATAGTCATTTCATACTGAATTGAATAATTTCAAACTATCGAAATTATCACAATATTTTACATTTTTTTGAAGAAAGGTACAAATAATTTTGACAGTTTCAAACAGAATTAAAACAACAAGGAACCACAGAACACTATTTTTTGGAAACTACCCACCCAGAGAAGTTATAAAACATTTTAATGTGATAATAATCCCTCTAGTTATTCTGAAAAAATTATAACTGAAGATCAATATTGGTTACAGATATTATCTTTTATTTAAAAAACTTTTCAATTATTAATTATTTTCTCTCCTGGGGTTCTAATAAACTAATATTCTATGGTAAGGTATTAAAATTTGACATAATCTATGAATAACCATTATTCAAATTCATGTTTTTGTTTACATAATTAAAACAAATACTCTGATTATAAAAACAAAAATTTATGTATGTTCAGTAATTAAAACAGTAGAGACCATAACTGATCAATTGTGTGGGCTAGTCCGGATTAATAAGAAACTGGAATATCGCGTCTTACAAATTAGTGGATATAAATTTAAAAACGGTAAAAATAAATAAGGCTTTATTCTCGAAATCACAAAACAAATATATTATTTGAAATAATCAGATATTTTTCTTTGTTTTTAAATTCAAGAGTAGAAGAATGTCAACAACAGCCTTCTCCTGATATCTTTCAGAGCAGAATATCAGTAATTGCAATATTATTCTCATCTGTCCATTGTTTAGCCAGAAGGGGCCACCTGTTTCATCATTTGATAATATTTTAAAAGCCTCAGCCCATGTTTTTTTTGAAATTGAAACCAGCCTCTACTTGAAACAAAGTATCTTGTCCATAAATATTCTGGAACAGTTGTCTAGCTTTTTGCCACTAGTATTTAAACGGAACAGGAATATGTTTGCTTTGTTGTTCAGTTAGTAAACCAGGAATACAATAACACTTTCTCTCCTCAGGGATTCATATTCGATCAACAAGATCCAAGAACAATCTCTCGTCATTCAGTTGATGTACATAAATCAGTTAATATATCCAAATCTAGAATGAGGAACATAAAGAAAAAATACACATATTCAGGAGATCTGCTCTTACTTTAGAAGATGTGTGTATCCATTCAAGATAGGTGAATTGAGGTTTGCAATTTAGTCTACAAAATCTCGAAAGCAGCAGGTTTTGACGGAATTTATCCTGAAAATCATCAAATATTTAGGAAAAGAGACTAAGTTATTTTGAAACGAAAAAATCCATGCGATCCAAATAGTAATCGACCAATCAGTTTACTGAGTGTTCCTTTCAAGATATTAGACAGGATAATTCTGAACTGAATCTTCTATAGAATATGCTGTAAAAAATTCCAGGAGGCTTTAAGAAAAATAGAAACTGTTCAGATCAGGTTCTCAGCCTCACAACTTTCATGAAATCAGGCTGGTAATAGGTTGAAAACTGAAGATGCTTTCTTTGATTTATCTTCGACATATGACACTAAATGGAAAGATGGATTAATTTTCCAATTCTTTACCCATCCAAAGTAAGGGAAAATGGTAAGATTATTGAAAATACGTTTTGTGATGGAAGATTTCGTGCTGTTGTTGACAATAAAAGTAGCAATTTCAAGACATTGAAAAACGGCCTTTCACAAGGATCAGTTCAAGCTCAATTACTTTTCGATTTATATATCAGTGACTTACCTACGACATTCTCTCAAAATCTTCGGAATAAATCAATTGTGAACAACAAAATACGAATATAAATATATTCTTTGTTGTTAAATGATTCAACTGCACTCCACGCGTTAATAGATTTTCGCTATATAATTGATATTTAATGTTATATAGTTTTCATATACAAATTCAAGGTCATATAAAATTAACAGAGTTTTCTTCAGCAAACGCAAAGAACAGCTTCAACGCCTTTTGTAATTTCTAAATGCATAGTATAGCGACAGCGTGGATTGTCGGACAAGAGACTCCAGCACTAAATCTGCATTTTCTGCATTCTTCTGTTTCTGGGTTAGCAGAGAGAGAAATCGACAGAAAAAGGTATTGGGGTCTACTGCTTTGTTCCAGATATCCAGTGCTGCTTCAATTCACCCCGATATTCTATAGAGCATAGTTGTGGGTACAGTTATTCAAAAAGCAGACCTTGTAAAAATACCGAACAATTTATTATTTTACTCTGAACAATTGTCATTCTCGTCAGAACCGATAGAAGAAGGGATAGGCTGAAAACCTCTAGTGTTAACTGATGGCTGAACAGCATTCAGTTAGTTCAGAAACTTTTCGACCGTAGAATTTCATATGAGTTATTCCGTCCACGTTGTCTTCCCAATATATCCTTCTGGTGAATAATATATCAAGTTCCATAAGTCTTCAATGTAACTCTCAACTTAAGATTAATGAATTTTAGATCACCGTATTTTATGAGATTCCCTCTGTGAATATGCAAAAGCAGACTCGACCATATCTGAGGGATGATGGGAAGAGTGTCTGGGAGTGAAAACGACAAAAATATCTTGGCTTTTTCCGGCTGTGGCGTCGAGACAGTGGAAATATTTTTTCAGCATTCGGAATTTTGAGGTATTATAAGAGTTTATTTAAGAACATTGACCTCATCAGCTTTTTGAAGAATTTGCAATTACGAGGGTGAATCAAAGGGTCGTCATATGGTAGGGATGGAAGGAAGGAATAATCCTCGCTTCGTGAAAAACTGATTGTGTACTATTTATTATCATAAGTATGTTATAATAGATAAGTACAGATTTGATATAGTTGTCAGAGTTCTTCCAATCTTGACATTTAATAAAAATTGAAAAATTTTCAAATGTTCTCAGCCTTTCCAAAACCAAATTTTTGCCATGAAAACGAAAAAATAATGTCTCTCGAACTGTAGTAGAAAAAATTAGAGATGGTGGTAATTAGCCAAATAATAATTTTACACGAGTTCCATCATACAATATTTCTCGTCAACACTTAGCCTATGAATTGAGTATATGTTTTATTGTCGATTATTGTGATCAAGAGGTAGAGGAGAATGATCACCCACCAGAACTGTAGCCTACGAGACTCATTGTGCTACCCTTAATCTGCCACGTGAGAGAATCATTCTAGTGATGACTTGGAGAAATGTAGCTCCGATTATAAATATAGGATTTAGAGTTCTACAGGACTAAATAGTTGTACTCATTTAATTCATAATGTACTCAAAAACTAACCAGTCATTATCTCATTTAACAATTGTTTGTAAGCCAATAGTTCGAAAGAATATGTATACAGGGTTGGGATAAAGTGTTGCACCAAATTAATATCTTTAAAACGAAACAGGCGATATTTTTGAAATTTGGCAGCTCAGTGTAATGAACTCCAATGTATCTGATGAGCATATTTTCATTAATGAGTTATTCCGGTTTGACAAACGACAAAAATTAATAATAAATTCAGTCTTTTTGTACATTTGAAAAAATCCATTCAAATAAAAAAATCGTTGTTATTTGTATAATAGTGAAAAATTAAACGAAATACTTTGTAGTAAATACCTCTTTCTGCTTTTCATGACGTATTTTTATGAAAACTCATGAAAAGAAGAAATACAGGTCTTCTACTAGTAGAAAAATTAATTGAAAATAATTGAAAAAAATAATCAATCTAAATGTTCGAGAAGTTCTTGTCATTCACCTCCTGACAATATGGCAGTCTATTAACAAATTCTTGAGTAACTTTCTCAAGAACTCTCCATGTATGTACATTCATCAAGAATCCTTTTTAATTCCTGCAAGCATGCTGTCGATTAACATAAACACGTAATTTTAGATAACCCCAAAGAAAAAGTCTAATGGGCAGAGATCTGGAAACAGGCAAGCCACTCTTTGCGTCCTCTACGTCCAATCCATCGATTTGGAAAAGTAGCATCTAGAAAATTCCGAACCCGTCTATCATAGTGAGGAGGTGCTCCATCTCTCCTTGGAACCAAACGTTCGGTGGTAACTGCCCGTTCTGTTGGAGTGCAGGAATTATTTGATTCTTTAGTAAATAGATACTTTTCTCCATTTAAGTTCCTTTTATGAAAAATGGGCTTATTAGCCTACTTTGTACAATTCCATCCAAGGTATCATTTGGAGATACATACAGTATGACCTTGAGACGTCTTTTTCTCTTGAGCGAAGGTTCAGAAGTTCTCCTGATTTCTTTAACGAATACAAAAAGTTCATGCAAGATTATCTAGACTGTGGTCACATGACTTTGCTCACTCAAGTTCGTCCATCTGTTGATGACTATTATGTACCACATCATGCTGTTTTCAACCCAAATAGTCCTTCTACAAAGCTGAGAGTAGTGTTCGTCTCATCAGCTAAGGTTTCAGAGCAATAATTCGCTGAATGAAATTCTCATTACAGGTCCAAAGCTTCAAAGAGATGTGATGGCTCTTTTGTTGAAATTCCGAACTTATAACGTTGTTTTCACCGCTGCCATCAAACAAATGTACAGACAGATTCTTGTTCATCCTTCACAAAGACGTTTTCAACGAGTTCTTTTCAGATTTTCGCTTTCAGATCCGGTTCAGATCTACGAGGTTGAATACTGTCACTTACGGTGTTGGGTCCTCCCATATTTAGCTCTTCTTGTATTGAAGCAGTTGGTTTCGGACGAGAGACTTAAGTTTCCGGCAGCAGCTGAGATTTTACTTTCAGATATATATGTAGATGATGTGTTATCTGGTGGAGATGATGTGGAGGAAGCTCTGGCTTTGCAGAACGAAGTTAATTTCGTTGCTGAAGCAGGGTGGATTTGAACTAAGAAAATGGTCCAGTAATCGAACTGAGCTAGTAAATCATTTACCCCCTGATCATCGACATCAAAAATCGTTGAATTTCGATGCAGATTCGGTATTGAAAATTCTGGGATTAAGGTGGTTTCCAGCAGAAGATCATTTCTCGTACGCTATCGATTCTGCAGAAAGGCCAGCTACAAAGCGAACAGTTCTTTCCGATTTAGCTCGAATTTTCGACCCTATTGGATTTTAACACCCTTCACCTTCCTAGCTGAACATCTGATTCAACACCTCTGGACTCTTGGTCTTCATTGGGACGATCTTCTTCCTGAAGATCTATCACATCGCTGGAATCAATGCAAGTCCGAATTGCATGTTTTATCTTCTCTTCGCATTCCCCGCCTAATAATCAAGCAGTCATTCTCAAATTGCGAAATCCACGGATTTGGAGACAGTAGCGAGAAAGGGTATGCAGCTGTCGTTTTTTCGATTTATCAGCTCTGTAGGCACTGTGAGTGTTTCGCTGGTTGCTGCAAAATCTAGAGTTTCACCAATCAAGCGATTGTCCCTGCCCAAATTAGAATTATGTGCCGCTCTCCTTCTTTCAAAGATTACTTTCACTTGTTGTGAAATCCTATGAATCCTCATTGTCAGTGAATGAAATATTTGCATGGTCTGACTCTCTATGGTTGTTCTTCATTGGATCAAATCTTCTCCCCATCGTTGGAAGAGTTTCGTAAGTAATCGAACATCACAAATTCAAGAGTTGATTCCTCCTGATCGGTGGTTTTATGTGAGGTCCCGAGATAATCCTGCAGATTGTGCCACTCAAGGCATGTCTCCTGCGGAGTTATTAAACTATTCCTTATGGTGGGCGGGACCTTCTTGGCTTCACTCAGTGGATTCCGTCGACAGTCATTGTCCTCCGGAAATTGCAGAATTGCAAACTGGAGAAGAACGAAAAGTTGTTCTATCGACATTTTCATCGTCTGATCTATTTGATGATCTTATCACAAAATATTCATCATTTTCGAAACTTCAGCACGTGGTGATTCTACTCTTTCGTTCTTTATTTAATTTCAAAATCCTCATGCTAAACGAATCGGTAGTTTTCGACAGTTTAACGAAAGCAAGCTTTCAACTTTCTTGTTGATTGGTATCAAATCTTTGAAATCACATCTCTATAAACTCGTTGGTGATCAGATCCTTACGTACGAAGAGATGTATACCGTCCTGGTTCAAATTGAAGCAGTGTTGAACTCTCGACCACTTTGTCCTCTCAGTGCTGATCCAAATAACTTGTCGACCCTTACTCCGGGACATTTCCTCACACTTGCTCCCATCTCCGCTCTTCGTGAACCTGATTTGTCCACCGTACCTCTCAATCGGTTGTCTAGATGGCAGTTGCTCACCCGGTTACACCAAAATTTCTGGAAAAGATGGCATCTCGAATACTTAAACACATTGCAACAACGTACCAAATGGTTCACGCCAAACGATAACCACTTATCTGTGGGCAAACTTGTCCTAATAAAGGAGGAGCAGCTTCCTCCTCGGCGTTGGCGTACAGCTCGTGTGATCTAGGTGCATTTGGGAAAAGACGGTATACCACGAGTGGCTACCGTTCGTACTTCTAACGGCATTCTGCAAAGACCGGTGGTGAAATTGTGTCCTCTTCCTGAGCAGACATGATTACGGAAAATAATTCTATTTTAGGTGGGCGGAATGTTTGGGTTTCAATTAAATATATATATTAAAAAATATTTTTCATTTGCGATTTTTATCCTAACTTTATAGTTATGTTTCATTAAGATGGTCCATACTGTAGATGAAGACTTTGCAGATCATTATGTGGATTTTAGCGCGCATATGATTGGTATCTGACACGAACGCTTCGAAACGCGTGAGTGACATGTGTTAAAAATATATATGTGTTTCAAGACTCTGAAGAAACAAGTGTGGCCTACTCTTGGCAATTAAACTTTAACATTTTCTCTAATTTTCTTTGGTTTCAATTCGCATCCTAAGGGATAATTTTCTATAAGAATCTTAACTTTACTTTCGTGTGTTTTCAAAGTGCGTTCGACACTTTCTCAGTTCTACAGACTATACGTTTCAAAAGAGTTCAAGTGCTCAAGAACGTGGAATCTTCTACACTTCGAGGGTAGCTACCCTAAGATACCTAATCTGACGTCGGCCTGGAAAGAAGAACCCTTCAGTAGAAAAAAGGTGAGTGTTAGATACCAAGGTTCGAATTGGCTTTTTCTATACAGTCCACTAAATCGAGTTACGCGATTCCGTAACAGACAAATTGCCATAAATCTGAAACATTGATGGATATTTAGATTATTGATTGAGTCTTTCGATCCGGATTATAATGTACATAATACAATCTTGATGTCAATCCTGATTAGTAAGATATCCGGATTATCATTCCCCAGATTATCGAGTCTCTAGTGTATGTCTGACAGTATAGATTCATATTAATGATCTAACAAAAATTTTTTCATTAGAGTACACCAGGTTGGTTTTTTCAGAAACAAATTTAGGTGATCAAACTCAATTTCTTCAAAAGCAAATATAATTGCACACCTAAATCTGGGCATACTTGTAATCTATCCAAGTAAATTGTTATTGGGATTCAGTACAGAAAATAATCATCAAGCAAAGTGACATCACTTTGAAATAGATATTCATAGTGACATCATTCATTGTTGTTGAAGGTTTCGAAAAAGATTTCCATATTTTTAACAGTATATCAATATAAGAGACCTCATAGATCTGTTCACTGGTCAATACTCAAGGAGAAGAAACTACAGAAATATCAGTATTTGGAAAATCATAGATGATTTGTTCTGGATTTGAGTGAAAAAAAAAGCAATGTGACAACCTCTTGCCTTGGAAGTTTTCATAGAAATGATGGTTTTCATGAACTGGATATCTTAGGAAGAAAAATACAAATGTATGATGATAACATCCAATAATTCTGAGGTTTTTTTTTTGGGTTTCTCACTAGAAAGGAATGATTTATAATCTTGAAGTAGAAAGAAATTATGGTAGAAAAACAAAATCTAGTTTATGGTGTTGAATTTTTTTAACAGAAAATTAGTATTTCGTATGCTCCTTCTGAATATGGACCTCATAGAATGAAAGGGAGTATGTGAATTATTTTTTATAGGTAGAATAATGTTTCTAAACAATTCAGATTCAAAAGTGGATGCTGTGGAAGGTATTTTCATGAACTAAACTGGACTACAGAGGAGTATCTGCCCAATGTGAAAACTTAAAATGTGAGTCTTTGACCACTCCGTTAATTTTAACATTTTTAACCATAGATTCTTGACGCCAAAAGAAATTTCATTTTCTTCCTATAACATTTTTCCAAATTTGGCCTCGTTCAAAAGTTATAGGGTGTTGAAATTTCATAAAAAATTGCATTTTCTCCTGTAATATTCAAACGATAATATCAATTGAAATGATCTCTTGTAGAAGGTTTTTGATAACAGTCATGCAAATTTTGGCATAATTAGTTTATTCCATTTCTTGTGGGTTTCTCACTACTACTCTACAGATTGGTTAAATTGCATGAAAAACAAATATCGCTTAAACTAAAGGTCCGTATCTTGTACTTCCTGGAATCAGTAGTCTTTTTGAAGACAAAATTATTCTCATCTTTTCTCCCAAATTGCACCATTCTTGAGATATTTGAAGTTGAAAGGAATTAAATCGATATAATTTTGTCCAAATTTTCTGATTTTCCCAAATCCAACTCTGTGCTGAAATGATTCAATAACAAGATTTGTTCAATGTTGCCATATTTTATGTCTATATTGAATATTTCTTCAAAAGGTTGGGAAATCTCTCCAGTCTATGGTTCCACCACTAAAAACTAATAGATGAAATTAACCACTCAACAATTTTAGTCTTACATTCACTACAAAATCTGAATTGCCATTTGCTGTAGTCATTATTAATGATGTCTAGCACCTTGTTTAATATTTAATCCAGAGTAATATTCCATAAGAAATAGAGAAAAGATTTCCTTCACTAACATAGGTACTTCGGTATATTCTCATGACTGTTGAAATAGGTAATGTATTTTCTGTCAGGACCTGTTGAATTGAAGACTTGTCTTTATGAAGTGCTGGTTCTTTATAGCTTCAGACTTTCAGGGTCCATCAAATTATATCTATTCTAACATAGGAATGCTTCAAATTAAGATCATATGAGTTTTGAAATCTTCGAATCCAGTCTCCTTGATTTATTTTGTAGGTTTATAGTTTTTTCACATATTTAATTCATACACCGATTCAACCTGGTACCTACACGAACTTAGGATATAATAGAATTTGACTTAGTTTTAGTATTTCTGAATGTTTGTTATGATGCATGGTTAATTAAAATTCAATCAATATTGAAACTGGAAGCTACAGGTTCATAAACAAGAAAGTTTAGAATAGAAATGTAATTTCTGACCATAATCATTTCATACTGAATTGAATAATTTCAAACTATCGAAATCATTATTATTATTTTATTATAATATTTTCCACATTTTTTAAATAACATTTGACAATTTCAAACAGAATCAAAACAACAAGGAACCACAGAACACTATTTAATAAAATAGTATTTTGGTGGGTTGTTCCCAATAGGAACAACCCACCACAGACGACGTTATTAATACATTTCAATGTGGTAATAATTCACTCTAGTTATTCTGAGAAATATTATAACTGAAGATCGATAATTGGCACGACAAGGGCCTTTGAAAGGTAAACGAAAACGAAAGAAAAATTAATAATGAAATTCTGATAATAAGAAAAACTGACTCGAAAAAAGGCGAATGTTGGAGTATCGACTTCTGCCTACCTGGTTTCACAGTACGGCTGAATCAACTTGTCCAGGCACTCACGAGCGAGAATAGTCACTTTTTCACTAGAGTTCCAACTTGTAGAATTAACGAGAAATTCATTTATTGCGAAGAAAAGTGTTGCTTTTCACCGGACGAGCGCGGCTTCAGTACTGTCTTTTTTCGACATAGGTCATATGCTCCAACATATGTTACGCGTTTATCGGAAAATGACATGAACATATACAGAGTGTAGAATTATTGAATCGAGCGAGCAACTCGGAATATAAATGAATGAATTTAACTACTAAGTTGCAGTAACAATAATGATTACAGATATTATCTTTTATTTAAAAAAACTTTGCAATTATTAATTTTTTTCTCTCTCTGGGGTTCGGTAATAAATGAATATTCTATCGTACGGTATTAAAATTTGACATAATCTATGAATAACCATTATTCCATATTTCTGTTTTTGTTTACATAATTAAAACAGATATTCTGATTATCAAAACCAAAAATTTGTTCAGTAATTAACTATAGTCTAAACAGAATAGATTCTTACTAACGAAAATACACGTAGTTGGTTTTTCAGAATCAAATGTAGGAGATCAAACCTAATTCCTTCAAGCAAATATAATTGCACACCTAAATCTGAGAATACTTGTAATCTATTCAAGTAATTTGTTATTGGGATTCAGTAAAGAAAATAATCATCAAGCAAAGTAACATCACTGTAAAATAATTATTCGTAGTGACATTATTCATTGTTGTTGAAGATTTGGAAAAAGATATATTTTTAACAGTCTAATAGATCTGTTCACTGGTCTCTGTCAAGGAGAAGAAACTTAAATAATATCAGGGTTTGAAAAATCATAGATGATATTTTCTGGCTTTGCGTGAAAAAAAAAAGCAATGTGACAACCTCTTGCCTTGGAAGTTTTCATAGAAATGATGGTTCTCATGATTTGGAAATCTTAAGAAGAAAATTACAAATGTATGATGATAACATCCAATAATTCTGAGGTTTTTTGGGAATTTCTCACTGGGAAGGGATGGTTTATAATCTTGAAGTAGAAAGAAATTATAGTAAACAGCAAAAATATGTTTATGGTGTTGAATTTTTTTTACCAGAAAATTAGTATTTTGTATCTTCCTTCTGGATATGGACCTAATCGGATGAAACATGAGTGAGTGAATCATTTCTTATAGGGAAAATAATGTTTTTAAACAATTCAGATTCAATAGTGGATGCTGTGGTGGGTATTTTTCATTCAAACTATACTGGACTACAGAGGGGTATTTGCCCAATGTGAAAACTTAAAATGCTTATAACTTTTCAACGCAGCTGAATATAGAAAAACCGTAATGGAAAAAGTGTTTCTTTTGATCTCAAGAACCTATGGTTAAAATTAACGCAGTGGTCAAAGACTCACCCTGTATAGGGGTTTTCTTTTTGTGCATTTGTTTTAGTACTTCAAACTAGTAGAACATGTAGAATAGATATACCTTCCTTTAGATGGTTTTTAGGAGAAGGGAATTTGATCTTCGAACAAACAGAAGGATAACTG
The DNA here is from genome assembly GCA_030674115.1 of Micraspis discolor. Taxonomy (NCBI): domain Eukaryota; kingdom Metazoa; phylum Arthropoda; class Insecta; order Coleoptera; family Coccinellidae; genus Micraspis; species Micraspis discolor. Next base: position 45,485 of record JARTUT010000570.1, on the reverse strand, counting down.
GAAGTGGTTATTTTTAATTGATATTACAGGTTTGTTTATTCTTCAATATTCATTGGTTTGGTAAATATAACAAACAATGAAATTGTAAGAAAGAAAATTTATTTGTTCCTCAATTATTCAAATATTTTCTTAATTCACAGTGTTTAAAGAAGTAGAAGGAAAAATCAGTTGATTAACAAAGATAATTGGAAAATAATTTTCAATCAATAATTTTTACAAATAACAGTTCTTTGAAGATATGAATCTACTATACAGGGTGGCCATTTGAAATCGAAACAGTCGAGATTACAGACGAAATAAATTTTTTCGATAGAAATGCTCGGACAGGTCTATTTCTGTTTCGAGGGGGACAACTTAAGATGTAGGTTACGGACGCATAGCGCTTCAACCCTCACCCTCAATTTTAAATAGGGAAGATGGGGTGAGTGATACCTCATTTGAAAGTTATTTTTATACTGATTTCAGCACAGTAATAGTTTTTTCATTTTATGCATTAGTTCTCGAAATATTCTCAACTAAACATTTGGAAATGAAGTGGTGTTTTCATGGCACTTGTAGTGTTTTTTTGTGAAAAATCGACATTTCCACTGACATAGAGATCTTTAATCAAGATGTCAAACAAACAAAGCGTATTGCGAAGGAGCTCAATCTTGTTGAAACTCAATCTAAATTATCTTCGGTATAATTTGCAGTATTTCCAATAACATGCGGTAACACTTGATCGATAGAAATCTCCAAAAAGTCCAAATACGTACATATCTCTAATCAGATTACCAGGTAAGGAAATCAAATCATTAATGATGCCACAGAAATATTCCAGTCCCAATTCGTGAAACGATTTCCGACTTAATTATGAAGTGTTTTCTCAGTTGGCTTCAATATGTGAATTATGAGGAAAATCGGATTGTGTTTCAGTAGGATGGAGCTCCTCCACACTACGGCTTACCAGTTCGAGAATATCTGGATCAAAGATTTCCAAATCGGTGGATTGGAAGAAGCGGTCCCATTGAATGGACAGCCAGATCGCCAGATCTGTCACCACTAGATTTCTTTCTTTGGGGCCACTTGAAGAGTAAAATTTACTCTACACAGCCCGATTCCATAGAAGATTTAAAAAGACGTATAGTGAACGAATGTCGTCAAATCTCTCCAGAAATGCTGCAAAATGTGCGCCATCGTTTCGAACAAAACCTATTTCATTGTATGGAAGCTAATGGTGAACAATTTGAATATTTAATTAACTGATGTGAGTTTTTGATGAATTATTTACAGTTGGAGAATGATTTCAGTGAATAAAACAGCTAGTCGAACATCTGACCCTAGTAGCATAACACGTACGGTATGACTTCATTTGCCCAGTGGTAGTTGTTTTGCAATTTCAAATACAAGTACGGAAATTTTGGTGTTTCGGAAGCACGAAATGTCAATTATTCGCAAAAATTAATTTGAGTGATAAAATTAACAAACGCATGAATATTTCCTTATTCAAAAATTGGGGTTGGGTGTTGTAGCAGCAAGGGTTAAAGCGCTATGCGTCCGTAACCTACATCTTAAGTTCTCCCCCTCGAAACAGAAATTGACCTGTCCGAGCATTTCTATCGAAAAAACTTATTTCGTCTGTTTCGTTTTCAAATGGCCACCCTGTATATTTCCACTTGAGACGCCATGCGCTCAACCTCAATATGCCGCGCAGACAGCAATTCCAACTTTAAATTAAAAATAATGGCAATGCGGGTGAAGTTTCAAGATTGGAAATCATTCGATGCATTTCCTCCTCTTTCAATACCTTCATTTCAAAATTCATAGAATTTATTAACTTTTTTATATACTAATAATTACAAATAGATAAAGCCTTATTACATATTATCAGTAAAATGATTACCGTCTTAACTTCATTACAAAACAAGCAATAATATTGAAATCACGTACATTCGACATTAATGTCAAAGATTAAGAGGATATTGTTTTTTGTAAGAACTCACGTATAGTAAAGTATATCATGTCATAATTAATTGGGAAATATTTATTTCCCCGTCAACAATATATTTATTTCGACGAATCTCATATTATTTCAACAAGAAAATGAACAATAATATAATAAAAAAATAATATAATAATAAAACTGATCAAGCCCTTCGTGAGAAGAACAAACGAATCAATAATAGTTAAAAATAACTCTAATAGTCCATACGGTTTCGATTGGAGTAAAATATGTTTTGATATTTATTCTGGTGCGAAAAAATGTAGATATCAAAAGGTATTTCATACGTAAGTGTATATAAATTGACACTATTTTTCTTTGGTATATCATTCATACACCTAGGTAATCTCAGAATAAGATGCTACAACAATGAAGATCCAAGTAATTCAAATATCAATAAACTGCACATATTCAATGATTTTAATCATTATCAACAGAAATGTTTTAGGAAAGTCGAAAGTGCTAGTTGTATTTCACATAGTTAAGAATAATTCGAATTAAATACAATGATGGTCCTTCGGTGGGTCATGGAAGCGTTCCAGTTGGCAGTTGGTTTACTTGCTGAAGGATAGACAGACACCTGGACTTTAGCTCGTGCCACGAAGATATAAATCAGATTGGGATTTCAAAGACGGTAACGGATGAGAAAAGACATGGCTCATCTTGAGGGACTCTCGTGGGAGAAGATAGGAGATATTCTATTGTTGAAGTGAAATATTAGGAGAGGCGAAGACATGAGTTGAATGACTTTTATGGTGAGGAACGGTTTATGTTTTCTAATTCATCAGACAGATCGTTTTTCCGTAGGGAAATCAGAAACATTTATCGAAACTTATCTATTCTTGTAAAAATTTTCTTTCAGAATGAATTCTTTCATTTTTTTCGGAGCAAGATGATTTGGATTTCCCTCGGGTACATTATGACGATTACCAGTTCCATAAATCCTTCTTTTATTTTTATCTCAGTGATCCCCGAATACAGATGCTTCTATAGATCGCTTTGCTGAATTACAAACAGAATGAAAATAATTATTGATCATAATTGATGGTATTTATGTGGAATATGAAGTCAATACCATTATTTTAATTCTTGGTGTACAATATTGGATCTAAAATGTTGAAAAAACTTCCTCTCAAAATAAACCAAAGGAATGTTCATCTCTCTCATCAAGAATCATATAGAAATATAAATATTTTTTTCAATATCATAATCTCTTTTTTTAAAAATACCTACCTTATTTATTTCAGTCTAAATCATTCAAAAAGCACCTTCATCTTCTTAAGGAGGACTCAGGTATGTAATCGAATATAAATGAATATTCTGATGACTGATATCAAAACCAGAAATCATCTGCTGGGTTTCATGAACACTGATGGCTTGATCAACTCGTCGATCGAGCAGTTTTATTCCCGAAAACAACTAGTATCTCAAAATAAGATGAAACTATGCTTAATTGTAAGGAAGTGCTGGATATCAATCTCCTCGATTTACATTAAAAAGTTTCTGGATCTCTGACTAATATTCTATAAGATATGAAGTAGTTGAAAGAATTTCTTCAGAAATTTTTCACTATCCTGAAAACGCGACGACTTCCACGAAAATGTTTTTGTTCCCACCTCATTCAGGCATCTTCCAAGTTATAAATTGATGATCAGATGAATATTCTAGAAGTTATTCAAATGCTAATAACTACTGAACTATTCGACTGATTCGGGCCAATAACGAAATCGATCTACATATTTTGTCAATTAAACTATTCTCACAATATGAAAACTTTAACTTATTTTCTTCTGAAGATAGATAGTAGGGGAAGTAATAATCGAAACAGATGAACAAGGGTTTAAATAGGTTTCAATATTAATCTCAGCAATTTGTTAAATAAATATTATTTGAATGACGATGAAATCAAGAAATCTATCGTATCTCGTAAATATGGACTGGAAGGAAATGCTCCCAAATGATAAGATGGGACTGTTTGTTTGCTGAAAAATCGATTTTCAAGGTTGGGTGAGTATATCCTACCGTCCGGCATATTTGTTGTTAAAATGATTTAACTGAAAACATCAAAAACTTATTTACTATGCTGTTTGAAATTTTTCTTCAAAGCTTGCTGAAGTTCACCGAAGAACAGAAATAAAACAAGTGAACGCAGAGGAATGGTCTTTTTTGTTGATTCACTAATAGGTTAAGAGACACCTATCGCGTAAAGGTAAGTAAATAACACTCAATATCCGAAACTTCAGTCAAAGCAACAATAAAATTATTATAAAGGAAAAGTTTCCGACAAAACGATTAGCTTATGTGGAATGGTCTTAATCATAAAACTTCCAAACTCTGACTATAAAACTCAGGAAAATATATAAGCCGGTGTCACAAGCAGATAATGTTTGAGTCACTAAGTTAATTCGACTAGAAAGTAAACCTCAGGGAGTGCAACTTTGTTATGTCATAATTCGAATTCGGGAAACTTCCGAATAAGGAAACATTCAGCTTTCAGGTTTATTAATTTGTTGACGAACATTCCTAGCTCTTTGTTCCAGAAAGGGTGCGATTTCTTGTTACAGAGTAAATGTTTCAAAGGAACCCTCCGGAATCAGATAAGGATCGCATTAAAATCGACTTTCCGTGTACTTCATAGAAATATTTCACTGAACACCGATGTCACGCCAGAATATCATTTTCGTACCCACTTTGGAGAGATTAATTAATGCCATAAGTCATGTTCTTTTCGAAACCTTGAAGACAAAAATAGTTCAAAAATCTTCAAGGAAAATTTTCAATACAATGTGTAAAACTAAAAACTGGACACAAATCTGGACTATCATCAATTTTGAATTTGGAATCAAGAGGATGTATGCCCGTGTTGTCTTGCTGATAGGATTCTAATGCAGGCCATACACGCTCCTCAGAGGAAAAACTGTTTAGGTATGCGCAGGACCTGCGCAGGTCAACCGGAGGGTGTGTGTCTTAGTTTTTCAAGCCTGCAAAGGTGGCCGGAACGTCCCAAACACGAGGCTGACCTGCGCAGGTATGTATACCTGTACAGTTTTCCTCTCCGGTCTATCGTAGCGTGTATGCCCTGCATAAGACAGATTTTTAGGAACGTTGGAGAATATTTATTATAGAGAAACTGCAGCATGCTTGGAATACAAATTTGTTTATTAAAATGAGAAATATCCCAATGGAAAATACCTAAAATTATTAAAAATTATTGAACTTCAATTTTATAATGAAGTAATGTATCAAAAGCCAGGAATCGAAATGCTTATCACACTAAAAACTTCAGAAACGAGATTTGACTAACGCTACAGGTATTTGGAAAATACCATCCTAAATTATATAGACACACTTTTTGTTTTGGTAATGGCAAACACTACAGAAACTATTTGATTGAACAAGTCTATTCTTGAAAGTGTAAAATCTAAATATCTAAAAATGACGATTATAGTCTTACACTTCATGAAAATATCAATGATACATTTATTTATTCTAGTAAACACTGTTTTCTTTATAAATAAGAGAAAATTTTTCAATCTTATCATAACGTCAAACAATTAAAGAATAACTACAAAAGAAAACTAATAAAAATTGAAATAGAATACGACAAATGTGTTTCGAGATTTGTGTATAACACTTTTCTCTCCTCAGGGATTCATATTCGATCAACAAGATCCAAGAACAATCTCTCGTCATTCAGTTGATGTACATAAATCAGTTAATATATCCAAATCTAAAATGAGGAACATAAAGAAAAAATTACACATATTCAGGAGATCTGCTCTTACTTTAGAAGATATGTGTATCCATTCAAGATAGGTGAATTGAGGGTTGCAATTTAGTCTACAAAATCTCGAAAAGCAGCAGGTTTTGACGGAATTTATCCTGAAATCATCAAATATTTAGGAAAAGAGACTAAGTTATTTTGAAACGAAAAAAAATCCATGCGATCCAAATAGTAATCGACCAATCAGTTTACTGAGTGTTCCTTTCAAGATATTAGACAGGATAATTCTGAACTGAATCTTCTATAGAATATGCAGTAAAAAAAATTCCAGGAGGCTTTAAGAAAAATAGAAACTGTTCAGATCAGGTTCTCAGCCTCACAACTTTCATGAAATCAGGCTTCGGTAATAGGTTGAAAACTGAAGATGCTTTCTTTGATTTATCTTCGACATATGACACTAAATGGAAAGATGGATTAATTTTCCAATTCTTTACCCATCCAAAGTAAGGGAAAATGGTAAGATTATTGAAAAATACGTTTTGTGATGGAAGATTTCGTGCTGTTGTTGACAATAAAAGTAGCAATTTCAAGACATTGAAAAACGGCCTTTCACAAGGATCAGTTCAAGCTCAATTACTTTTCAGTGACTTACCTACGACATTCTCTCAGAAATCTTCGGAATAAATCAATTGCATGAACAACAAAATACGAATATAAATATATTCTTTGTTGTTAAATTATTCAACGGCACTCCACGCGTTAATAGATTTTCGCGATATAATTGATATTTAATGTTATATAGTTTTCATATACAAATTCAAGGTCATATAAAATTAACAGAGTTTTCTTCAGCAAACCGAGCATCAAGATGCTTCAAACCTACGCCCTGAACAGCTTCAACGCCTTTTGTAATTTCTAAATGCATAGTATAGCGATTTGTCGGACAAGAGACTCCAGCACTAAATCTGCATTTTCTGCATTCTTCTGTTTCTGGGTTAGCAGAGAGAGAAATCGACAGAAAAAGGTATTGGGGGTCTACTGCTTTGTTCCAGATATCCAGTGCTGCCTTCAATTCACCCCGATATTCTATAGAGCATAGTTGTGGGTACAGTTATTCAAAAAGCAGACCTTGTAAAAAATACCGAACAATTTATTATTTTACTCCTGAACAATTGACATTCTCGTCAGAACCGATAGAGAAGAAGGAATAGGCTGAAAACCTTCTAGTGTTAACTGATGGCTAGCGAACAGCATTCAGTTAGTTCAGAAACTTTTTCGACCGTAGAATTTCATATGAGTTATTCCGTCCACGTTGTCTTCCCCAATATATCCTTCTGGTGAATAATATATCAAGTTCCCGCCAAGTCTTCAATGTAACTCTCAACTTAAGATTAATGGGAATTTTAGATCACCGTATTTTATGAGATTCCCCTCTGTGAATATGCAAAAGCAGACTCGACCATATCTGAGGGATGATGGGAAGAGTGTCTGGGGTGAAAACGACAAAAAATATCTTGGCTTTTTCCCGGCTGGGGCGTCGAGACAGTGGAAATATTTTTTCAGCATTCGGAATTTTTTGAGGTATTATGAGAGTTTATTTAAGAACATTGACCTCATCAGCTTGTTTGAAGGATTGCAATTACGAGGGGTGAATCAAAGGGTCGTCATATGGTAGGGATGGAAGGAAGGAATAATCCTCGCTTCGTGAAAAACTGATTGTGTACTATTTATTATCATAAGTATGTGATAATAGATAAGTACAGATTTGATATAGTTGTCAGAGTTCTTCCAATCTTGACATTTAATAAAAATTGAAAAATTTTCAAATGTTGTCAGCCTTTCCAAAAACCAAATTATTTGCCATGAAAACGAAAAAATAATGTCTCTCGAAATGTAGTAACGAGAAAAATTAGAGATGGTGGTAATTAGCCAAATAATAATTTTACACGAGTTTCATCATACAATATTTCTCGTCAACACTTAGCCTATGAATTGAGTATATGTTTTATTGTCGATTGTCGTGATCAAGAGGTAGAGGAGAATGATCACCCACCAGAACTGTAGCCTACGAGACTCATTGTGCTACCCTTGTAATCTGCCACGTGAGAGAATCATCCTAGTGATAACTTGGAGAATGCAGTAGCTCCGATTATAAATATAGGATTTAGAGTTCCACAGGACTAAATAGTTGTACTCATTTAATTCATAATGTACTCAAAGAACTAGCCAGTTATTATCTCATTTAACAATTGTTTGTAAGCCAATAGTTCGAAAGAATATGTATACAGGGTTGGGATAAAGTGTTGCACCAAATTAATATCTTTAAAACGAAACGAGCGATATTTTTGAAATTTGGCAGCTCAGTGTAATGAACTCCAATGTATCTGATGAGCATATTTTCATTAATGAGTTAATTCCGGTTTGACCGGAAACGACAAAAATTAAATAATAAATTCAGTCTTTTTGTACATTTGAGAAAAAATTCATTCAAATAAAAAAATCGTTGTTATTTGTATCAATAGTGAAAAATTGAACGAAATACTTAGTACTAAATACCTCTTTCTGCTTTTCATGACGTATTTTTATGAAAACTCATAAAAAGAAGAAATACAGGGCTTCTACTAGTAGAAAAAATTAATTGAAAATAATTGAAAAAAATAATCAATCCAAATGTTCGAAGTTCTTGCCATTCACCTCCTGACAATATGGCAGTCTATTGACAAATTCTTGAGTAACTTTTCTCAAGAACTCTCCATGTATTAATGCACATTCATCAAGAATCCTTTTTTTTAATTTCTGCAAGCATGGTCGATTAACATAAACACGTAATTTTAGATAACCCCAAAGAAAAAAGTCTAATGGGCTGAGATCTGGAGAACGAGCAAGCCACTCTTTGCGTCCTCTACGTCCAATCCATCGATTTGGAAAAGTAGCATCTAGAAAATTCCGAACCCGTCTATCATAGTGAGGAGGTGCTCCATCTTCTTGAACCAAACGTTCGGTGGTAACTGCCTGTTCTGTTGGAGTGCAGGAATGATTTGATTCTTTAGTAAATCTAGATACTTTTCTCCATTTAAGTTCCTTTTATGAAAAATGGCCTTATTAGCCTACTTTGTACTTCCGAAGGAGATGACCCAGAGTTTTCATTTTTCAGAATAGGTTGATCGTTCAAATATCTCTCAGTCAAGTTCCTTATTGGGCCAAATCCATCGTTAATTATTAGCATTCAAAATTTGATTTTCGCCTAGAATATTCATCTGATCAATTTATAATTTAGAAGGTGTTTTAATCATGTTAAATTTAATTGTTTTTCCAAATTTCGAGATAATCGCCACTCTAGAAAATTTATTAAAAATTCCCAAAAAAATCTTCTTTTATTAGAACCGATTCTTTATAAGATATTCGTCAGATATCTATGATGTTTCTATGGACGTTGTTGATTTCCTGAATATAATTAAATTTCATCAATCCTGCAAATATATTATAATTTTATGGAACCGAAAGCGAATAGATTGGAAATTTTGAATTCTCATTCCTTGTTACTATAAGCCTTCGTGTCTCATCACGAAAAAGGGATCCAAAATAGGAAAATTTCTATAAACAATCTGATTATCAGCTACATTTGATTTCATAACGATTTCTGGATGAAATTATATGGTATTCATCAAAATGTGTTTTGTGCATTGTAGGTCAAATGCTTATTTTTCAATAATTTATGTTTCCATTGATGACACTTCATGAGTCTGAAGTTGTTTAAGGGCTAAATTGTGTTCGTATAAATGCATGTTTATATCGTATCACTTATAGAACAAACGCGTTGAGACTGATTTGCAGCATTTTCAGATTTTTCACTTATATGCTCCATCCAAATATTGACAAGAATAATTGTGTAAAATGTTTGTAGCTCATAGTTCACATTAGTATTTCAAAACTACAAGTATTATACAAGGTGATTCATTGGTAAATGAACAAAAGCTAAAGGTAGTTAGAGGACACCGAGCTGAGTCAGAATAGCACTTATATTTAGGGTCTATCTCTTTCATATTCAAGGTCGCCCTGTTTTATTGATTTTGTCATCTTTTTCAATTACCCATAACTTTCCAACCACCTTAAATATATTCATTATGTTTGGAACGTTTATTCTTTTCAACAACTTCTTCACACCGATATTAGGAATAAATTTTCTTTCAGGACCAGCTTGGGAAAAATTCAACCTTGAAAAACACCTTCTATATCAAAATTCCTTGAATTTCATAGGATATTCGAAGAAATGATGAAAACTAAAAGGATCAAGGTATTTTCGTTCTTGCGCATGAGATTTTAGCACACAATAAATTAAGTAAAACCTGAATAGTCATACAACACTGTAACCAGAATTTTAAAAATCTCAATTTTATGACCCTTAACTTTCGAATCCGCCCTATATATTCTCATGATATTCGGTACGTTTATTCTTGTCATCAACTTCTTCATGCGGACATAGTAGTTGAATATTTTTCAGGTCCCGCCTAGTAAAAATGGGTAAATTGAACTCAATAAAAAAAAACACCCTGTATATTAATTTTTTTTTGGATGTGATAGAATATTTGGGAAGAAAATAAAATGCTGAAGACAGCAAGGTGTTTTTTCGTACTTGGGCATGCGATTTTAGCACACAGTAAACCTTGTCAAACCTGAATATTCAGACAACATGGAAACTAAAATTTCAGAAAACTCAATTTTATGCAGTGATTATTTCTTATCCGATTGAACTTTTCGGGTCATTTTTAGAGTGTTTCGTTCTCAGGACTCATTTTATCGTTTATTTTTTATTTAGATATTTGTTTGATAAATTTTATCTTATCGTTTTCACTGGTGAAAAGAAATCGAAATCATAAAAGATTTCTTAAACTATAGACCTTTGAATTGCATTGTGTTTTGAAAGTATGACCTAAAAAATTCCATTGAATCGAAAAAATTAATGAGTAATGAAAAAATTGAGATTTCCTGAAATTTTGGTTTCTGTGTTGCCTGAATATTCAGGTTTTACTAGATATATTATGTGCTAAAATACTAAAATCACATGCGCCAGTACCAGAAATACCTTGCAGCCTTCAGTATTTAATTTTTTTCTAAATATCCTTTCAAATTTGAGGAATTTTGATACACAGTGTGTTTTTTTGTTGGTTGAATTTGAGTTATCCAATTGATATGTCTGCATGAAGAAGTTCTTGACAAGGATAAACGTTCTAAATATCATGAAAAGTGCGGTACGAAAGTTATAGGTAATAAAATTGAGATAAAGATTCCATATTAATAGAATTAGTTTATTATCCAAATATAAGTCAAGTTAGTTATTGGGCCAGACCTGTCCGATAGCTCAGCAATTATGAATCTGAAATTCGGTTATAATTGTTGACACTCAACTACAACAACTTATATATGGTATAGAAATGTGGAAAGAATGCCAGATCGAAGAATTTGCTGAACTGTAAGTTCACTCAACTTCCATTTAAGATATATGTTTATTGATTCTTTTTATACTCATTGTGCTGGCTGATTGTGAATCGCACTCTTTTTAAGTCTGAGAAAGACTTTAGAACAAGCGCGTAAAAGCTCCTGATCTCACGTCAGTGCTTTCCACATTTTTCAGTAATGTGTTCTCGCTTATAAAATAATTGGTCCTCGATTATCAATTCAACTTTATGCATTGATTAGGAACAGCCATTCAGATTCAGATCGACGAATAAGATTAACCAGAATGTAAATTGAATGCATGCGTTTCACAAAACAATTAAAATGGCTTTTGAGTTTTTCCCAGTCTCGAAATCATAATTTTAGATATATCGATGAAGCTAAAGAGTTCTTATTTCAATCAAACAACATTACATAAAATAGTTCCCACTAAAGTGCTTAGTGCTTAGTGCTCGAAATATTCAATTACTTTTGCAAAAGTGCTCGGTAATCCGGAGCCTTCTGTCGAAAGCGGTGCTTAGAACTCGAGACTCGAAGCCTTTTTTCCGAGTGCTTAGGGCTTAGTGCTCGAAGCACTTTTTTTCGGTGCTTAGCACAGCTCTGCTCTGACAATTCTTGGACTAATCGTACCTTATACGGATAAAAAGTTCCTTTAATATTTTTTCATACAGAACGTCGACTCATGCCATAGTTCCGCACCAGAACTGTGGTAGGAGTTTGAGGTGATTCCTCTAAATCAAGTAACTGTTGTGCGTGATATTTGATTTTTTCAGGATGCAAATCATTAAAAATATGACACACTTCTTCATGAGTTCCAACACGATCACCATAAGCGATCATCATTAATATTTCAATATATTAACTCTTACTCAAAATTCCCTGCAAACTCACATCGATACTAATAGATGGTATGCTTAACGATAGAGAATTTCAGGTGATAATGGGATCAGAAATCAGCACTTCCAGAAAGATCAAAAACGGCCTACCGCAGGGATCGGTGCTCGCGCCATTGCTGTTTAGCCTATACATTGGAGATATGCCCAAAACACAATGAACAAAGTTTAGTTACGCAGATGACTGGGCCTTATCCATCCAAACCAGGACCATGGAAGAAGCCGAAGAAATAATAACCAAAGACCTAGAAATTATGGGAGATTTCTTTCGAAAGTGGAGACTCAAACCTAATGCCTCAAAACAGAGGTAACCTGTTTTCATTCAAATAATAAAATGGCCAAGAGAAACTCAAAATCTACTTTGAGAACGCGCTACTCAATCACAATGAAAACCCGAAATACCTGGGTGTCACTCTCGACAGAACATTGAGCTTTAAAGAGAACTCAACTAAATGCCGATAAGCTAAAGACCAGAAACAACATTATTCAGAAACTCTGTGGCACGACATGGGGAGCATCAGCATCCACACTTAGATCGTCAGCCCTGGGTCTCGTTTATTCTGCAGCGGAATACTGCGCCCCAGTGTGGCTTAACAGCGCACGTGAAGAATGATGATACGCAATTGAACTACACTATGAGAATGATCGCTGGCGTCATTGAATCTACACCAGCCCAAGTACAAGTACAAGCGACATTCCACCTCCTCATCTCCGCCGAACCAATAGGCTGATAAACGAATACAAAAAGATACTCGACAACAAAGAACTCCCTATACATGGCTATATCAACGACGCCAATAAAACCCGACTACTCTCCAGAAAGCCACCAACAAACACAGCACAAATTGCCATAGAATCTGACTTCGACATCACAGACTGGTAGACTCACGAATGACTAGGAGCCATACCGAACAACAAATTATTGTGCATAACAGAGAGACCTCCCGGTTTCAATCTTCCACACAAAACCTGGTGCACACTGAACCGCATCCGAACCCAACACGGTCAACTTCAAAATAGCGCGAATTTCTGCGTTACTCCATGTTTTCACGTCTATGAACGCCATATCCAAGCTAATCATGCATAGCGTCGTTTTGTAGGTTATGTCAAGAAGTATCAAATTATGTATAGTATTGCCAGTTTCGAGCTCTGTAGCGCTTCAAAAGTCAAAAATGCGGAAGGGAGATATTTGGCAACCTATTATATGCTACTCAGACTCTTTCTGAGCACTCCACACCATTTTTATAAGATTTTCTCAATGTTCAATATCCTCACTTCTTCAAAGTTGGCATAGTTTCTCTTTTTGGCGCTCTTGTTCACCCGAACAGAGTGCCTATCATTTTGCCCGAATGTCTGTAATTTTGGAATATCTAGCCGAAAATGGTCTCAATCGATTGGGTTCGACTCCTGATGAAGAATTCGTGGCGAAAGTTGAGTCTGTCCGGCCGGCCGGCCGGCTGTATCCTCTCTAGCATCCAAAAGGAATCAGCTAGAGTTTTCTATATTTTTAGAATAGGTTAATTGTCCAAATATCTTGGTCAAGTTCGTTATTGGGACAAATCCGTCGAATGGTTCAGTAGTTATGAGCATCTGGAATTTTGTTTCCTCAATAACTACTAGAATATCCATCCGATCAAGTTGATACTTGAAATGTTATTGAGGATGCTGAAACGAAACGGCTTGCAAAATTTCGCAGAAATCGTCACGCTAGAAAATTTTGAAAATTCCCAAAAAAATATTTTCAATACTCAATATCTCCTAAGACTACATTTAGATTCAAATAAAAATCCGTATATTAATTGAGGTTACCGATATCTTACTCATCCTCAAATTTCATTGTCGTAGCTTTTCCCCTTCTGAAGATATGATCATTTTTTTCATTTACTCAAGAGAAAAATAGAAATGTCATGAAGTCCGAGCTTTGTCATTGAAAGATTTGCCATCACAGATCGATATTCGTTTGACAACTTGCGGACCTAGATATCAGTGTCAGTTGGCGTAATATCAATCAAAATTTTCATAGAATTCATAGAGGTAGATTTCGATGTCGATGACGTTGTCAAAATTCAGAAAAGCACAGACGTAATATTAATCAAAAAATTTTTTATCATAGAGAAAGAATTTGATGGCGTTGTCAAAACTCAGAAAGCAATGACGTAAGTTTTTAGGAGAAGTATAGAACAAAATTTGGTGAAAAATTATGTGTAGTTATTTTCAAATTGAGATAAAGGTTTGTTTATTCATTAGGCTTTCATATTTACATCACATTGTCCCATAGTACGGAAAAAGACTATTGTTCACTCGATCAGAGAGCTTATAAATTTGTTAAGGTTTGAATATTTACTCGCAAGTAGGTCAACAAGAGCGCCAAAGCAATCTGACCTCACGTCAGTGCTTTCTAAATTTTTATAATGTAAATTGCCAATGCACAATTCCTCTTGTTATTGTCAATATCACTACGATGACTAGAAAGACGTTATTTTAAGGTGGTTGAAGTTTAACCAATATACAGTGCTAGTCAAAAGTCCCCTCCCCCCTCGTATCTTTTGAACGGGTATACTTATATTAATGAAATTTGGAGGGTGCAAATAAACGGATGTAGGCTTCTCAACTGGTCATAACAGGTGACGCAATAGTCATAAATGACGTCACAAGGCCACCGTGACCAATAATTTGAAATGGGACCCTATGGCAAGTGACAGCTCGTTTGAAAGGTATTGAAAATATTCAGTCATACCAATTTTGTTTGGGTTTCGGCTGATTTTGATTGATAAATTGAAGAAATACGAAAATTATAGTTTCGCATTTAATTAAAAAAGATTTTAAAGTACGCCTCTGGTTAATTGTCAAAAAGGTTGACGTGTTTGAATTCACTACTTGTCTAAAGTGTTTATACCTTGAAAATTGACCTAAGCTATTGTTTAACGAGACGTTTAAGTGTCTACATAGGCAAAATGGTACGTACTGTAGCCGACAAAGTAGCAGCTATCTAAATATTGGTGAATGTAGAAACAATTTCCATGCAGCGGAACGACTGTTTAATGAGAGGTACCTCGATCGCCCTATATCGAGAGTTTATTTGAGGGAGCTTCTTCGGAAGTTTGAGGCATCAGGTAGTGTTCAAGATGCCAAACGATCTGGTCAACCAACGATTAGTGATGACAAAAAATTGACATAATTGGAGAAATGGTAGTAAACCCTACTTCTTCCACAGCCCAAGTTGGGTCTATCTGTGAAGTCAGTCAAAGGACAGTACATAGGGTGTTGGCTAAAACAAATTTCATCCATACAAATTAAAAATGGTGCACCAACTTTCAGATGATGACCCCTGACTGAAGACTAGAATTCTGTGAAACTATGTCCAATAGAATGAACCAACAACCAGGCTACATACAGACAATTTGTTTTAGTGATGAAAGTACTTTCTTTTCTCAATGGAAATGTTAACACTCAAAATGTGAGGTATTGGAGTGACACAAATCATCACATCTTTCGTGAAAAACATACTCAATTTCCAGAAAAAGTAAATGTTTGGGCAGGTATTTTGGGAAACCACATAGTTGGGCCTCTTTTTCTCAATGCTAACTTAACCGATGAATTGTATCTGGAGATGTTACAAAATGATATTGGGGCGTCAATTCTTGAAATTCTAGAAGATAATCCAAATGAATTCGATAACTTGGAAATAACGTTTCAACAAGATGGTGCTTCTGCACACTATTACGGTGCAGTAAGACGTTACCTAGATGAAAAATATCGTGGTAGATGGATTGGACGACGAGGTTCGATCGAATGGCCAGTTCGGTCACCGGACCTTACACCATTAGATTTTTTTCTATGGGGGTACTTGAAATCTAAGGTTTACGCTACAGCACCTGACAGTATTGCCATTCTGAAACAACGAATGGTTGAAGAATGTAGGGCAATTTCCGCTGACACACTGGGACGAGTACGACAAGAGTTTAGCAATAGGATGCATTACTGCCAGGAAGTAGATGGAGCACATTTTGAACACTTATTATAAGAACTGGTTCTTAAATTTTTATTAATTAAATGCTAAACTATAATTTTCGTATTTCTTCAATTTATCAATCAAAATCAGCCGAAACCCAAACAAAATTGGTATGACTGAATAGGTATTTTCAATACCTTTCAAACGAGCTGTCACTTGCCATAGGGTCCCATTTAAAATTATTGGTCACAGTGGCCTTGTGACGTCATTTATGACTATTGCGTCACCTGTTATGACCAGTTGAGAAGCCTACATCTGTTGGCTATAAGGCATGAGAGAATATACCTTTCTTAATCAACCGCGAAACCTTCTGTCATTTTTTCAGAGCCGCCGTTGGAACTCCATGACCTTCCCCGTGTTCCCAATTCCTTAGCTCATACAATATTATAGTTATGGCTCACATAGCCTGGGGCCGTGACCATGACGATGGTCATAATTAGTCGTTCCCTTATTTGGCATGATCATTATCCTGTTGCATTATAGTAGTATACATTTGCCATGATTATTAATTCTTGTTGTACCATTGAAGTTGCCATATTTACCATGTTTATTATTCTCTTTGTATTATGGAAGTTGCTCTGATTATTATGATTACTATCTTTTTTGTATTGTTATAGTTTTCTCAGAACTGTTATACTTGCCTTTGCTAGTTGTTAATGATTGAATATTTAGTTTTAAACAAGTGCCCTAACATCACCTAACATGAGGGGTTTTCTGCCTGAGGCTTTCCCCTATATTTTTTTAGACCCTTAATAAATAGCTGATTGTTTGGGTCTAAGTGTTGTGTTTTATTTCACCATCTTTGTTTCCCAATTAATTTCACTAATCTCAATTATCACGAACTTGAATTACTACGTAAACATTACGTTGAGTTCTACCCTTGCTAGACGATCACATTAAATGGCCAAGTCTTTGTATCTGGAGTCATTCAGACTCCAGTGCCGTAGTTAGTTTTGAAAATGATATTTGTCATTTCTTTCGAAAGAAAAAGTGGCAAATGTTACAGTGTATTTACTTGTTAGATGATATCTTTTTCTTAAACCCATCTGCCATTAATGTACTTCTTTCGTTCGTTTCTTCTCTTACTATGTCATATCTTCATCGAAAATTCCGAACTTTTTGAATACTCATAACAGAACTTTCGACCCCTGTAGCACGTCACTGACGGATGTCCATTTTTTCTTATTACGTCTGTGAGCTCGTATATATAATAGATACATAATTCAATTGCTTCTTCTGCCTGACAAAACCGATTTCAGCGAAAATTTTGAACTTTTTTAATATTCATTAAACTATTTGCCACCCCCCATAGCACGTCACAGACGGATGTCCATTTTTCGTCTTTAAGGTTATCTCATTGATGAAAATATAATTTGAGCTCGTTATAACACCGACATTCAGTGAAAATTTCGAATATATCGATTTTCTTCGCCCCTTGTATCTCGAGATAGATGAATTTCCCAGTTTCCTCACTTTAATTCATTCGATAAGCTTTCTGGTATATTGAAAGCATATTCCACATTATGCTACAGTGATTAACCCTAATTCAAGTAACATTTCGAATAGATTTATTATATATTCTCACCCTAACATATATAAGTCGGATCGTGTGTGCGACCTTTATCGGTTTTGTGGTTGTGGCTAAGATCACTCCCGTTGACAGTTATATCTAAAATTTATAACTGTCCAACAATTCATCTCAAAACTTAAATTATATTAAAATCATATTCATCATGTTGTGAACGCTGTCAATTAGAATAATTCTAATATAGAAAACCTGTTATCTTCTAAAAATCTAATTAAATCACCGTAATTTGATACTACCTCTCTCACATTTGCCATCTGGATCACTCACATTCAACTTGTAACCGAAAACGAACGAAAACTCGTGGAACTCTAAGCCCTACACACTAACATCTTAATCCAAACTACTGACCTGTGAACTGAACTCTGATAATCAAAGTGTAGACACACGCAATGCAATTCTCATATACCCCCTCCCCAAGTGTATCTTGATCGACCTAGTCTTTGAAAAATAAACAAGTTGTGGGTTGCTGTTTTGCTATTTACAGTTACTAAGAATGAATTTTTATGGTCAGAAAATCACAAAATTTATTCCATACAGTACGAATACACTTTTTGCTGAAATTGAAATAATATTCAAGTAGGTACTTATGATAATAGTCATTTGAGATTTGGAGAGAAAATTTCAATTATTAACAGGATACGTGACAATCTTAATTACATAATGATTTCTCTTTCTATCTCAAATTTAGGATAAACATATGAAGATGTCGGATATTAAATTACAATTTTTAATTTGATATTTGAAATAAACATCGATAATAATAAACAATTTCACCCGTCTGCCGTTTAACATAGGGACGGCTGACGACCAAGTCTTCTCGGCCGACCTCGCTAGTGTCACAGTCAAGGTATTGTAGAGTTCCATTGATAGGAACTTCGAGCGACGTATGTGTTAGATGAAATCATAAACTGGAAGCTGTGGCTCGGCTGGCTGAGCTGCGTTATTAAGTATTAGGACAGATGCGGGAACTTGGAATATAAATTATTTGAGGTGTTTGACCGAAATAATGTGTACTTCGATGTGTTGGGTGGAAATATGAGATATATTGAGAGCAAAGGAAAAGATACTAAGGGAATTTCTCGCGATTTAAATATTGCTATTAATTTTTCAAATAAGTTCCGATGAAAAAAAATATTTATTTTCACCTTCTCTTTTAGGTTGCGTTTGGATCGGCCCGGCCGACCCTGCCTACCCTGACGAGCCGGCTCTGTCTGTCTGGATAAACGGTGTTCATTGCTTCGATTCCTAATGAACCGTTAGCGGTCTCAATTTCAAAATCAATTCAAACTCTGCTTGTTCTTGAAAACTCATAGAAAATTGTTACGTGTGGTGTTTGATGAAAAACTAGTCTGAATTGACATCTTCAACAGTAAGCACTGCTGTGATGTATAAAATAATATAAATTATTAATGATAGATTATAATAATAATAATAATAATAATAGATATAGTACATGTATGCTGTTTTTCAACTGATTGTCTGATAAACTGATAAAGTAAAAGAGAATAATTTTTTTCTGGACAACCTCATATAATGAATCGCTCTTCGAACTTCCCTGAAGATTGATACCCTTAATACAACATCAAATATTCAGTTCCATCCCATTTTCATTATTCGATACTCGATCTTACAGTGAAGAGTTCTCTTTTAATTGTCAGAATAAATAAAAATCCAATATTTCATAGTCATCTTTGAGGTGAACTTGCATTTTCCATGATTTATAAGAAGATTCATTAAAGCGGGAATGTTGACGTTAGAAGATGAATGAACTGTGCCACTCTTCGAATGAGTGGGGAGAGGGAGTGAATCTCGTTAATGATCGTTTTCATTCTTTCCGTTCTCCCGATTTCCGATGGAATATCTCGTCGAATGGTGTATGCGCCGGGTACCAAATCAGAAATTGTGCGTTCATTTAGTTTTGATTATGTATAGCAATGACTGAAGTTTCTTTGGTTGAAATTCGAGCCATGTTGACATTTTGTTTCAATTTTTCAGATATATCAATTATTTCGAGTGAGAGAAATACAGGGTGTTTCATGACGATAATTTTTCAAACGTTTTATGGATGATGATTGATCACAATTTTGAGCCGAAAATTTGAGTTTTGGAGTTTGAGATAATGACCTAACTCTCTCAATTATTTTCAGCAGGTAGAACCGAAAAGTGACTACTAATTTTCTGCAAATATCAGACATAAGTTATATGCCTTTACGTAGAACCTCAACGATCCTCAAATTATATGGATTTAAGTGAAATGAATATATTTTTTTTTTAATTAATTCATTTCCACACATTGTCATAAATAGGTAATTACAAATGAAGATCGATTACAACTACTATTTAACCTTGGAGGAACTATCATCTCATATTTCCCAAAGTAGTATTGAATGAATCCATATCAGATTCATCAATAAATTAGTTGCTTATGAACATCATTTTATCAATAGGAGATGAACTATATAATGATAAATGAGAAATTTTCCTATCTCTGAGTCTCAAATACAAATTAGGAACTTTAAATTTCACAAAATCAGTAAAGTGGTAGTCCTGAAATGTTAAATTATTCACAACTTTGAAAATAGCGTTATATTTGCTTACATTAATTTAGGTACACATATCGAAATCTTCTTACATAAAAATATATAACTTCATGAAAGGATATTTTTTCTGAAGTCTTTCAATTTTGTTGATATGGTTTATGGAGAATAGAAGAATGTTGAAGGTGGGGTCGCTCCAGTGTTTTATAAAGTAAAATGGTAGTGAGAAAATTGAAATTCTTTCTATTACTAAGAACTTAACCTAGTACCTTGTAAGCTCTGTTGGTGATGAACTCAAAATGGGTGTTAATTTTAAAATATTTTTGAAAATTACTCCCAAATCCTTAGATTTCTGACATGCGTTCAATATCTTATATATAACTCATCACATACTTACTTTATCACATACTACTTAACATGTTTAGATTCAATTACATAATTGAAATATGTTGGTTTGGATTTTCAAGTGAATTTAACAACACTTTTGGCCTTATATTGTAAAAATCATTTCATTAATTTCAAGCAATATTTCTTATTCTTCAAGTTCTCCTGTGAGTAAAGAGCAATCAAGTAGACTCAAGACTTTCCTAGACAACTTGAAATCATCCTGGAATAACAGTGTAGTGAAGAGTAGTAAACAGTCAGGAGGGTCAATAACTTATATCAGAAATAGTAATGGCCCCAGAATGGTACCTTGAGGAACACCTATACTCTGTTTTATAATCTGTGATAACGCATCACCAACCTTCACAACCTGTATTATCCGATATAAACATGATTCAATAAATCTGCAAGAATTCCTTTAGAGTCATTTATAGCAAGATTAGCAATTTTAAGTCTGTGATTAACTTCAAAAAATTTTTCACAGTCAGTATACATCATATCGAGTTGAAAACCCTTTTCTATTGCTTCTATGCTTCTATTGCTTCTATGTGCATTGTTACTTGTTGTTGATATCCCTTGTACAAAACCATGTTGATAGATAAAGAATTTAATATTAGAATTCAATTATATCCTTATACATTACATAGTAGGGCAATTAAAATGCGTATTGGTAATTCTCCACAAAATTTTTTTGCTCTTTTTTATGATTAGGAGTTATTAGAGATGACTTGATTCGGTCTGGAAAGGTATTTTAACATTGATAAATGGAAAATGTGATGAAGTGGAACTACCAGAAAGATAATAAGGCCTTTAAGTATATAAGTAAAAATATTATCTGGGCCATCAGATTTTTCTGGTTTGCACCTCATAACAGCTTTCTTGAGGTCTACTTTTGAAAGAATTTGAAACATTCTGCTGTTTGGTCAGTCTCACATGAATCTACTCGACTAGTATACACTGACTGAAAGAAAGAAGCAAAAGCACAAAGAATTTCGTTTGCATTAGTTGGCGATTATCGATTGAATTGCATTGATTTTGGAATTAAATTCCGAGATCTCTTTCAACCAATAATAATCATAATGATGGAGGGTCATTATTGAAATATATATATATAAATAATATATTTCTTGGGTTCTTTTCTGTGTCTTGTATATTCAAATTTTTTTTTATGTTCAATTTCCTTTCGAAGAAAATAAAGTATAATTTCACCTCCTTTTACAACATTTTCTATTTAAATTCCGAGGTAATCCATGATGATATAAATTTTGTCTTAGAAGAGATCCAGACTTTCATTCGCACACGTACAACTAATTACATCTGATCAATAAGATTGTAGATCAACATGATATTTTTCAAGTTCGTTTGTGCGGCAAATTCGTCGAATAGTTCAGCAGTTATCAGTATCTTAAATTTAATTTCTTCAACAACTCCTAGAATATTCATGCAATCGATTTGAAAGTTTCAAATCGTTGGACTAACTTTGAAAGAAAGTAGTGTGCAAAATTTTTTGTAACATCGTCAGTCTTGAAAATTTCAACATCCTTAACTTGTTTTGCAATATTCGATTACTATCAAAATATTCGTCGAATAAGATTAAGTTCCTAGTCTTTTACGAAATTTGACTTGAAAAAACTGGGATTTCAAAAAACAAAAGGGTACTGGAAAGAAGATATGAATCTTTATATAATTACACATGGAAAAGTACCTTCTCGCTTCAGTGCTATTCTACGTTTTTTATATTCCATACCTCATTTACAATAGAAAGTAATCTATATGGTATATCTTTAGTATGCGCCATTTCAGTATCAGTCAAAATTTACAAACAATTGGACCTACTCGTTGAGTTTTCAGTGTTTGGAAATCTTCACGTGGATCACCAAAACAATTTATTTACAAAAGGGTCGAACAAAAATCGATGGCAGATAATAGGTGCGAACAAAGATTAAAGCAATAGGAAAGAAAATGGTCCTATTTGTATCAAGAATCGAACCCAATACCAACGTAGAGGAATTTGGAAAGATGATGAAGAAAACATTTCCTGAAGCCGAATGTGAGTCAGTAGAATCTTGTGGTTGATTCAAACAGTAACGAAGCCCAGAGTAGTAATTGCTGGCCTGACGGAGCCTATGTTTCGAACATTTTTTCGAAGAAACAGACAAAGGAATAGAGCTTAAACATCTCATATTGATAAAATGTTAATTGGTTACTAAATCTAAGACTGCTTGGAGAGTAGTTAACGATCACATAAGGAAAAACCTGCTACATTTGATATTAGACTGGACGAGTTCAATGAGGATATTAACTGATACTTTTCCAAAATGTTTAAAGGTGTCAAAAATAGTTCCTATATTTATAAATGATGATAGAGGAGACAAAAACAATTATAGACCTATTTCTCTGGTGCCAGTTTTCTCGAAGGTAATTGATGAAATTTTATCCAATCAGGTACTAAAATACTTTGAGGAAAATGAAATATTTTCATCAGTTTGGTTACAGAAAGAGAAAGAATATAGTGGAGGCAATTGTAGGTTTCGTTGACGATGCAGTAGAGTGTTTGGAGGAGGGTCAACATTGTCTGGCATCTTTCGTATATATATATTCTTTTGAACTTTTGGCTGACAATATTTAATTAGCAAACAATAAAGCATATAGATCAGGGGTTAGTGACGGGGGTGTCATACACCTGGCGTATGACATGAAAGCCTAGGAAAAAACCCTGTGAAAAAAAAAAAAAACCCTGGCTCCCCGTCTAAGTGTGAAAATACAAAAATAAGCTGAAATATATTTCAGGGACTTCTTTTCAAGAGTGATCTTCTATTGGTGGAGACAGAGACTTCTTCAAGGTGTTCACATTGAATCTGGAAATAAAAAGACAAAAGCAGAAAAAGAACTGAATAACAAAAATACCTATCATATTCGTTTGAAATTTATAACCCATTCCAAGAAAGAGTTGGAAACATCATGAATAGCCCTAAAACCATCTTGAAATTTATATATGGGACAACTATCGATGAGATGAGGTATTGTTTCTTCTGCTTCCACATTCACAACTTGCACTAGGAACTGAGTTCCATTTAAATAGCATGGCATTGGTACGACCATGACCTGTTCTCAAACGATTAAGAACTGTCCAAATTTTCTCTTGAAGATCAAAACCAGGAACTTTTTCAGAAGGATCAGAAACGAGATATTTATTGAACATTTCGTAAGAGTTCCACTCAGTCTTCTATAATTCTTTATCACTTATGTTCATATTGAAGAACGTATTATGCCATATTATGCATCTTTCGTAGACTTGAGGAAGGCGTTCGACTGCGTTTCCCGTGATAGATTGTTGTTTAAGCTGAAAAGATATGGCTTGATCCAGTAGCATTACAAATCATTCATTCATTTCTGAATGAGAGAAGTCGGGGGTTTATGCTGATGGAGTATATTCAGGGTTGAAGGAAGTGACTAGGCGTGTACCCCAAGGCTCCAATATAGGACAGATACTTTTTAATTGATGTTAACGATTTATCTGATTATATCCCGGCGGCAGTAACTACTCAATTTGTGAAAACACGATCCTAGAGTTTGGGTCCTCGGAGCTTGTTAGTTTGCGCGGTCTGTCGGTGGGGGCGCTGTCTGGGGTTTTCGACAGGTTTACTGCTAACAGTCTCACTATGAATAAGGACAAGACTCAGTCCTTGACCCTAAGTATGCGAATAAGGGGAAATATCGAGTCGGTAAAGTTTCTTGGGGTTTATCTTGATGCTTCACTTACCTGGGGAGCTCATGTGGATAATTTGACATCTACACTCAGCAAGAACATTTTTGCACTGAGGGCACACTCATTTTCTTTATCTGAGGACATACTTGTTATGGTTCATTTTGCTATGGTTGAATGCTGCAGACATGTGTTCAGAAGACTGGGTATACTTACTTTCCGATCTTTATTTGAAAATTTACTTTATCTTCACGCTCATAAGGAAAACTATTATTATCATTATTATTATTAAACCATAAATAAGTGGGGAGGCTAGGCCTATAATCCCTCAAGAAAAAAAGTCATGCGTTACATGTGATACAAGAAAAATAGAAAAAAAAAATTGTAAGACAACTATCACAACTAACACTTCAGTTCATCCAACAGGTTCTTGAAAGCATTCACACTCGGTGCTCCAACGATGCGTCCCGGAAGGGAATTCCACGCGTCAAAGATCCTGTTACAAAGGAAATGCTGTCTCTGCGAAGTTCTATACTTCTCGTGGTACAACTTCAACGAATGGCCTCGCAAATTGCCGGTGTTGAGAGCGAAAAGATCTCGCAAGTCGCATCCGATGAAGCCGTGCAAGACCCTATAAGTTATGATAAGGTCACCTCGCTCGCGACGGCCCATAAAAGATCGGAGACCAAATAGACGGAGCCTGTCATCATAACAGGGACGCACTCTACCGTGCAGGCAAACGTGTCGCACATCTCTGAACCAACTCAAGTCGCTCCTGATCTCTCACGAGCGAAGGCGTCCAAACCGGACCAGCAAACTCCATAAGAGGGCGCACGTAAGTTGTGTAAAGTATTCTGGCCATCTCAACTGTACATCGTGGAAACGACCTCCGGATCAAATCGATCAATCGTCGAGCTTTTCCCACGACACTATCTATATGCGCTGACCACGATAAATCAGACGTCATAATAACGCCCAGGTCACTATGTTGAGCTACCGGCCGGAGCAGTACACCGTTGATATTATAACATCGCCGAGGGTTATTTCTACCAAGGTGAAGCACAGTGCACTTTCCGACTTTCAGAGGAAGCAACCATTCATTACACCATGCGCATATCCTGTCTCAGATCACTCTGAAGCGTAGACGTTAACGCATCAGAAAACAATTTAAAGTCATCCGCATATGCGCGCGCACCCAGATGAAATCACCTGCTGTCACGGTTATAAATTTTAATAACCATTTTTGCGTTCGAAGACGCCACTGTGTCATTCATGATTCTCTTGTGTAGTGCATTGATTCGATTCTCTTTAACGCCCAAGTGATAAGGAACACATGTGTGAGATTTTCAAATATTCTTTCACTCTGCCTGAAATTACTTCTGAGGTCACTTTGTTGTTATTTCGTATAAAATCGTTTTAAAACGGATTACGATCCAGAGGTATTTGAAGTTACCTGAATTTTGGTTCTGAAATCACATAATCGTTTTTGCTGTACCTTCCTGTGATTTCTCACGACTGATTTGTCGGATAATTGCCACTTTTGGGAAACTTTACTAGAGGCCTGCACTCCATCATGTAAGTTTGATAGTTACATTTGAAACAAAAACATTTTCATTGAAGAATTAACAGAAAGTCTCACTCTGTGTTATTTATTTGCAGAAGGCCTTCTCCTTATTCTATTCCTTTTCTTCTTCGTCGTCTTCTTTGATACGTTTAAAGCAACTTGAATTCTTCGTCGACCGATTTTTATTCGTGCTTTGTGAGTTTATGAAGATCAAGAACTAATTCTGGAGTATCCAGCTGCCCAGATTTATTCAGACGACCCTACAAGAACCGACCAAATTGCTACCAGTTCCAATTATCCAGGAATCCGAGGTCAAAATTATAAGGTCAGATCTTTCAAATTTATAACGTTGTTTGATGAAATTATCCAGCCATTGCCGAACTGGCACCGAACATATCGATTCGTTAGACCGAATATTAATAACATCATTATATTTCTTTTATGTACATTATTAATTCATATCATTAGTTGACAACTCATTAAATTCATTCAGATTTATATGTACCAAGAGGTGTAAACTGATTATGACGTCATAAAGGTACCTTTCATTTATGAAAAATCATTTCATGGAGGAAATCGAGATTTTATTTGGGAAAAATTGTTGAATATAGGAATTCATAAAGATTTCGTGATTTTCTTTCTTTCACTTAATGTTTCAAATATCATCTAGGATATAGAAGAGTTCAAATCACGTGGCGCCTTTAATAAATATATGTTAATTATCACTTATTTCAAATTAACCCAAACCCTCTCTCTGAGAACAGCCGTCTCCTAGAAACAAGATTCCTAGTTTTAAACAATTAAGATCCGAGCTCGTGGCACTGCCCAAGATCGGCAACAAAAACGAGTACTGCAAGCAGATGTGCATGATCTTTATACAAGGAATAATTTGTTAATTAGAAAAGATTTCAAAAGAAGTCACAAATAGTCCAGTCTGTTGTGCTACATCACTATACAATAAACTGCCAAGAGAGTTAAAAATCTAACTTTTAGCCAGTTCAAATCTTGAATGAAAGAAATATTGGTAGACAATGTTTTCTATACGACAGATGAATTCTTTATTAAGGTACTGCTAACCACGAAAAATATAACCTACCCTTTGATAAGCGTCTACATATCAGTACTACATATAAGTCACGTAAACCATTATGGCATAATACGTTCTTGAATATCAACATAAGTGATAAAGAATTATGGAAGACTGAGTGAAACTCTTACGAAATTTTCAATAAGTATCACGTTCCTGATCCTTCTGAAGAAGTTCCTGGTTTTGATCTTCCAAGAAAAATTTGACAGTTCATAATCGTTTGAGAACAGGTCATGATCGTAACAATAGCTTGCTATTTAGATGGAACTCAGTTCCTAGCGCAAGTTGTGAATGTGGAGAAGTTGAAGACACAATACCTCATCTCATCAATAGTTGTCCCATATATAAATTTCAAAGATGGTTTTAGGGCTATTCATGATGTTTCCGACTCTTTCTTGGAATGGGTTATAAATTTCAAACGAATATGATACGTATTTTTGTTATTCAGTTCTTTTTTCTGCTTTTGTCTTTTCATTTCCAGATTCGATGTGAGCAACTTGAAGAAGTTTCTATCTCCAGGAATAGAAGACCACTCTTGAAGAAAGACGTCTAAAATATATTTCAGCTTATTTTTGTACTTTCACACTTAGACGGGGAGCCAGGGTTTTTTTTACTGGGTTTTTTTCCCTAGGTTTTTATGCCATACGCCGAATTGTATGACACGCCGTCACTAACCCCTGATCTATATGCTTTATTGTTTGCTAACTAAATATTGTCAGCCAAAAATTCAAAAGAAGATATAATTATATGCTTACCTGATATAGACTTTTGCTTGCCTGATCAAGACATGAGAACATTCATCCTATCAAAATTTATGCTTACCTGATGATGACAGTGATTATGTCGACAGAACCGGAGAAGATATATCCCTACCAGTTGGAGGCAATATTTGGAAGAAGAGATAATTAATTTTTTTTTTTTGGTATTATATTCAACAGTTTAATCTCTGTAGAACAAACAAGGAATTTGATAATTATTTTAAAGTCACATACAGGCTCGAATATTTTATATTTAACCACTGTGATATTTTCTGTTTATTGGATGTAAAGAGTACCTTTCTTCAAATAAACTTTTAAATTTTTTTAAAATTATTATATATTGTTATGTAACCCCGGTAGATTATCTTCCCAGGAATGCGGCAACTGACCGCAAAATGCTGAGATAGCATATTGAAACTTATTTAAGTCCGTTTCGCATTGTAAAGCGCGGATTAGATAGATGTTAGTCATTTGTAACTAATAAAACTCATGCAAATAGTACTTCCTAAGTGTTTTTTAATAACTTGTCTTCTAGTTGCAATAATATTTCTATATATATATGAAATAATTTTAAATGTATTGCACTGATTATTTATGATCTTGGCTTCTGAGTCATCTTCGGATTTTATTTTACTTGAATTGTGGATATTTTTGGTTGTATATTGTTTTGAGATGTCTGACTGCATATTCTATTTGAAAACGTATAGGGTTTTTTCTCAAATTTCTTTATTTTTATTTATGAAAGTTATGTTATATATGGATATATAAATTGTAGTATGTATCTGATGTTTGCCTTGACCTGTGAAATCAATTCTTGTAAATGCATTAAACACCAATAAACTCTTCTCTTTCTGTCTCTATCTTCAATACTGGTTAAGGCTAATCAGATTCATCAAGTACATCTTACATCAATATCTGCTAGTAGATAATTGGGACACCTTTTAGAAGCCTAAGTGAAATATGCAACGGAGATGAAGCTATAGACAATAGAAAGAAAGATATCTGGACTTGTCTTAGATTTATTATTTCTACAGGTACAATCTCAAACATTTCTCTACAAAACAAATAATATTCTTAATTTAGAACAAACGAATGAATGGATATAACTCGTTCAACCTATTCTTGGGATATTCGTTGGCAGGAAATATTTCAAGCAAGTACTGTATCAAGAAACTTCTATAAATACTTTTTTTATCTGTATAAGTGACAAAAAATGGCAGTGCTAGAATAATACATATTGCGAGACGACGAGTTACTTCCATATTATTATAATCCCAATGGTTTTTATCCAGAATTGCTACTACCAGGTGGTTCTGTGTTTTCTGAAATGGATGATTTTGGTGTAGTGTTTGATATAGGTTCAGTTGAAGGTCTTCCATACAAGTAGCTTGTTGCTCTATACCCGTCGTAAGGGTCTCTGTATCTATACCGGTCATCGCCATATCTGAAAATGAGGCATAACGATGAAGGGTAATTTTTCAACAGCGATTACATAAATGAAAATCACAAAAATAAAACATTTATAGAATTTGTGGTAGTATAAGATTAAGTAAATTGATCAATTCTGATAACTATACAGGGTGACTCTCTGACCACTGCTTTAATTACAACAATAGATTCTCGAAGTCAAAAGATACATATTTTCATAACCCATTTGTTGCAATTTGGCAGCATTCAAAAGATAAAGGGTGTTGAAATTTCCTAAAAATTTGCCGGATCCCTGTATTGTTCAAGCGACAATATCAATTGTAATGGTCTCTTGAAGACTATTTTTGATGACAGTCATACATATTTTGGCATCAATAGGTTTATGACGAGATATTGTTGATGATGGAGCTCGTGTTGAATGATTATTTGGGCTATTACCATCATCTATTGTGGATGTAATGTTTTCCGACGTTTCGATAGACATCTTCTATCTTTATCAAGGAGGAAAAGTAAAAACCTTTTTGAAAATTATCAATTTTCAAAAAGTCAATATGACAGAAGTCATGAAAGAAAATGAACAATGTTATATACTCATCTGTGATATGATGATCTTTTTTAAGTTGGATCGAACTATCGGCGTCCAAACTTCTGGCAGATCTATAGATGGAGCACTTATGGAATCTGGTGTTATTTTCATAAATGCTGCTTCTTTGATTTTTCTTCTTGCAATTTTTTTTTTCTTTTGATATTATTGATGCTTCATCACATTTTATAAGATGATTCTCATCTACAGCATGTTGGACTAACCTGGATTTGTCGCTGTCTAGTACTCGTAGAAGCTTCTGATGTTCTTTTATTCGTACATTCAGAGGGCGTTTAGTTTCTCCGATGTAAGATCTTCCGCACTCGCAAGGTAATTCATATATGCAGTTCTTTGTCCTTTGTGTCTCATTATTAGGCTTAACTTTTGTAAGTTTAGCTCTGATAGTGTCTTGAGTTTTGAATGCAGTGGTTATGTTGTATCTATTTCCAATTCTTCTCATTTTCTCCGACAAACCTTGTACATAAGGAATTACGGTTTTAATGGTCTGATTTATATCTGTTGGTTCAGGTTGACTTTCTTGTTCGTTCAGATTTTTCTAATATCTTTTTGGGGTAGCTTATTGCTTCTAAGAGTTTTCGAGATGTTATTTATTTCTTCATTTTGGTCTTCTTCTAAACGAACAAGAGAAAGTCAACCTGGACCAACAGATATAAATCAGACCATTAAAACCGTAATTCCTTATGTAAAAGGTTTGTCGGAGAAAATGAGAAGAATTGGAAATAGATACAACATAACGACTGCATTCAAAACTCAAGACACTATCAGAGCTAAACTTACAAAAGTTAAGCCTAATAATGAGACACAAAGGTCAAAGAACTGCATATATGAATTACCTTATGAGTGCGGAAGATCTTACATCGGAGAAACTAAACGCCCTCTGAATGTACGAATAAAAGAACATCAGAAGCTTCTACGAGTACTAGACAGCGACAAATCCAGGTTAGTCCAACATGCTGTAGATGAGAATCATCGTATAAAATGGGATGAAGCATCAATAATATCAAAAGAAGAAAACTTGCAAGAAGAAAATCAAAGAAGCAGCATTTATGAAAATAACACCAGATTTCATAAGTGCTCCATCTATAGATCTGCCAGAAGTTTGGACGCCGATAGTTCGATCCAACTTAAAAGATCATCATATCACAGATGAGTATATAACATTGTTCACTTTTTCTTTCATGACTTCTGTCAATTGACTTTTGAAAATTGATAATTTTCAAAGGTTTTACTTTTCTCCTTGATAAAGATAGAAGATGTCTATCGAAACGTCGGAAACATTACATCCACAATAGATGTAGGTAATAGCCCAAATAATCATTCAACATCAATAGGTTTATTCCAATACCTCCTAGTTTTTCACTACTACGAGGGTTACCTTTTATTTCAAGCGATTGACAACTTTACTGTTCCAATCTTCCAACTGACAGCTCTATCGCGAAGCTTGACATTTTGAGGTTATACGTCGTCAGAACGTTTTGACATTGGAACGCTATTTGTGTTGTTTACAGGAACTCAAAATTCATTTCGACCGAAAAAGGAATTAAATCGTGAACGTTTTCATGCATTTTCTACAACTTTCGACGTGGATTAACTTAATTACAGTGTATCTATGAACGTATATCAATTTTTGATCAAGGATCAGTGTTTATCGATGGTATGGTGAAAGTAGTCCAAAATCAGTTTCTGTTCCTAAAACCATTGATGCTGTGTGCCAACTGATATTGCAAGATCGTCATGTTACCTATCGTGAGATTGAGACAAGCTCAGGCATACACCAGCATATATTCAATATTGCATGAATATGTGACCGTCAAAAAATTTATTCGCGTTGAATCCAACACAATATGTCAATCGCTCAAAAAAGGCTTGTGTCGATTGGTTGGAATAAATGCTCCGAAAGTACGGTATTTTGAAGCACGTCCATGACATAGTAACAGGTGATATACAGGGTGATTCCGGAGGAGACTTTCATTTTAGGGTGAAGTATACACTAGTCAAGGCAGTTTCGAAACTAAGTTTGGTTTATGGTTGGGGGCCTTTAATGAGAGTCTATAGGGCGATTTATCCGATTCGACCGATTTTTCTTTTATTCATAACTTTGCTATGGCTTGATCAATCTTGATGAAATTTTCAGTGTAGAACAATATGATTATCTTCTTTCAATAATTCCAACACTTTCTCAAAAATACAGGGTGGGAATTATGATAAGTTCAGATTAAGTTTGCAGGTTGAAAAACACCCTGTACATTCCGTTTTCAAAATGTTCTACATGCTTCAGATTCTATCATAAGTTTACATTACTGGGGCGTTTTTATTTTTTGGCACACATCCAGTTTTTCTAAAATAATTTTTCAAGGATGAACAATATCGTTATTTCGCTCCAGGCGGTGAGGATATTCTGAACTAGAATGTAAACCGGTGTCGTCCAATGATACAAAGCTCTTCCTGAGCCCTAAAGTAGTTCTTCCAAATTCAAAATTCATATTTAATCACTCATATTCTGATGTATAAAATCATTTAATCCAGAAAATATCTTTATACCTACCTACTTAAACCAAAAAATCTACAACTTATACAGAATAAACATTCAGAAACATCATGAACGGCAAAACTAAGGATTAACACAAAATTTACATAGAAAGTCGAAATGATTTCCCTTTTTTGAATACATATTCGAGATCTTTTTATTGAATTTCCAATTGACCTTCTAATGAGGGATTCATATTGCTTCAAGATATTACATTCCTCGAAAATCCTTTCAACTAGGTGTTCTCTACTTCTAATTTCAACCTTATAAACTCTTGTTTTCAGATATCCCCACAAAAAATAGTCTAAAGGATTCAAATCAGGCGATCTTTGTGGCCAAGCAATAGGGCTCCACGACCAATCCATCTGTTCGGATAATTTACATCCAGGTGATTTCTCAAATTCAATGCAAAGTGAGGTGGTGCTGCATCATGCTGAAAGTACATAGAGCGGATATGTACATATTCCAATAGATTTGGTAAAATATTTTCCGAAAAATCTAGGTA
This sequence comes from Micraspis discolor, assembly GCA_030674115.1. NCBI lineage: Eukaryota > Metazoa > Arthropoda > Insecta > Coleoptera > Coccinellidae > Micraspis > Micraspis discolor. The sequence goes on along the minus strand of JARTUT010000570.1, from coordinate 12,733 downwards.
AATTTCACCATATATTATTTCCGCAAAAATGTGAGGGCCAACTAAATTTCCGTCTATTGTTCCAAGCCAAATATTGGCAGAAAATCTGTGTTGTGTCTTATGACTCTTCTTCAAACTACTGTCTCTTGCCCATTCGTGGGAATTGTGGATATTAAAAATTCCGTTCTTAGTGAACATAGCCTCGTCGCTGAATAGAATACGAAAAATGGTTCGTTGGTGACTAATAACCCAGTCACTGTGATGGTAACCATGGATCTTAAAGAAGATTTAACTTTCAAGGAGAATTTTCAATTTCATTGAAACTATTTATCATACATTCGTGCTTCAATATTTTACATACCATAAGGCCATAAGTGAGTACATTTTTGAACGAAACTACTATGTTTTAGTAATATTCGCTTCATAGAAAACCGGAAGTGTGTCGAACATCACCTGAATAGAGACTCAATTTTATGTTAATCCATGATTTTGCCTTTCATATGTTTCGAATGTTTATTCTGTATTTGTAGTAGTAGTATGTAGATTTTTTTGTTCGAGTACGTATAAAGAAATTTTTGAATTAAATGATTTTATACATCTGAATATGAGCGATGAAAAATGAATTTCGAATTTGGAAAATTTATTTAGGACTCAGGAAGAGCTTTGTATTATTGGACGATACAGCTTCACCATCTAGTTCAGAATATTCTCAATGCCATGGAGCGAAAAACGATATTGTTCATCTTTGAAAAATTTTTCTAGGAAAATGGACGTGCCAAAAAATAAAAAACGTTGCATTAATGTAAACTTATGGTAGAATCTGAAGCAAGTAGAAAATTTCTGAAAACGGAATGTACAGGGTGTTTTTTCAACCTGCATAATTAATCTGAACTTATCATAATTCCCATTCTGTATTTTTGAAAATGAAGATAATCATATTTTTCTACACTAAAAATTTCATCAAGATTGATCAAGCCATACCAACGATATGAATAAAAGAAAATCTGTCGAATCGGACAAATCACACTGTAGACTCTCAATGAAGGCCCTGAACCATAAACCCAACATTGTTCCGAAACTATATTGATTACTGTATACTTCACCTAAAATCTGACGGTCTCCTCCGGAATCACCCTGTATAGTGAATTTGCGCGTATGAACCCGAAAATGAATAGCAGTCGACTACTGTATGGGTGTTTCAGAATGAGCCAAATCCAACAAAAGTTGCTCGTGCACGAGGCACTTCTAATCAAGTGGTCGCCTGTTCTTTCAAAAAAAACTGGACATGTCGCAATCGTACCACTAGAACAACGTAGAAAAGTCAATTCTGGGTGGTACACAACCATTTGTTTGCCAGCTGTCTTCCAAGAAATCAGGAGAACCAACCGTCGAAGACGGATCACCCTTCACAATGACAATACGAGCTCTCACACGTCGGCTCAAACAACTGCATTTTTGAGCACTCAAAACTGACTTGGCACAGAATGACGTCTTTCTATACCCGTACGTTAAAAAATTAAATGAGAGGATAACGTTTTTCGACACCTGGAGATGCGGTTGATGCGTTCAGAATGCATGTTTTGGAGATACCTCAATCAAAGTGGCAAAAGTGCTTTGACAATTTATTTAAATGCATGCTGAAGTGTATATAATATATTTTAATGAGAAATGTTTTGAAAAACAATAAAGCGATTATCGATGATTAATATTTCTTTTTGGCGCTCTTGTTCACCTGAACAGAGTGCTTATCAATTTGCCCAAATGTCTGTGACTTTCGAATTTTTGGGCAAAAGTGGTATCAATCGTTTTGTTTGGACCTACTGATGAATAATCCGTGGTCAAAATCGATTCTGTCCGTCCGTCCGTCCGGCCGTCCGTCCGTCCGTCCGTTCCGTGAACACGATAACTCTCGAACGGATGAAGTTAGAGAGTTGAAACTTTCAGAATAGGTTTGAGGTATAAATATCTCGGTCAAGTTCGTTATTGGGCCAAATCCGTCGGATAGTTCAGTAGTTATGAGCATCTGAAATTTTGTTTCCTCAATAACTACTAGAATATCCATCCGATCAAGTTGATACTTGGAATGTTATTGAGGGAGGCTGAAACAAAACGGCTTGCAAAATTTCGCAGAAATCGTCACGCTAGAAAACTTTTTAAAAATTTCCAAAAAAAAACTTTTCAATACTCAATATCTCCTAAGACTTCATTTAGTTTTAAATAAAAATCCTTATATATATTGAGGTTACCGATATCTTACTCATTCTCAAATTTCATTGTCGTAGCTTTCCCCCTTCTGAAGATATGATCATTTTTTTCATTTACTCAAGAGAAAAATAGAAATGTCATGAAGTCCGAGCTTTGTCATTGAAAGATTTGCCATCACAGATCGATATTCGTTTGACAACTTGCGGACCTAGATATCAGTGTCAGTTGGCGTAATATCAATCAAAATTTTCATAGAATTCATAGAGGTAGAATTCGATGTCGATGACGTTGTCAAAATTCAGAAAAGCACAGACGTAATATTAATAAAAAATTTTTATCATAGAGAAAGAATTTGATGGCGTTGTCAGAACCCAGAAAAGCAATGACTTAAGTTTTTAGGAAGAACATAGAACAAAATTTGGTGAAAATTATGAGTAGTTATTTTCAAATTGAGATAAAGGTTTGTTTATTCAATAGGCTTTCATATTTGCTCATAGTACGGAAAAAGACTATTGTTCATCCGATCAGAGAGCTTATAGATTTGTTAAGGTTTGAATATTTACTGGCAAGTAGCTCAACAAGAGCGCCAAAGCAATCTGACCTCACGTCAGTGCTTTCTAAATTTTTTGTTCTCTAATCCAGAAATATAAAATGAGACCCACGTACTCTACAGACTGGTTGAATTGTATGAAAAACAAATATCACCCGAAATAAAGGTCAAGTATAGCAAAAAGGAGGAATTTTTCAGCAATCTCATTGACTTTAACTTTGATAATATCTCGTTTTTGGCGCTCTTGTTCACTGAACAGAGTGCCTATCATTTTGCTCAAATGTCTGTAATTTTGGAATATCGAACCGAAAATGGTCTCAATCGATTGGGTTCAACTCCTAATGAAGAAAGTTGAGTCTGTCCGGCCGGCCGTCCGTCCGTATCCTCTCTAGTATCCAAAAAGAGATCAGCTAGAGTTTTCATATTTTCAGAATAGGTTAATTGTCCAAATATCTCGGTCAAGTTCGTTATTGGGTCAGATCCGTCGGATGGTTCAGTATTTATGAGCATCTGAAATTTTGTTTCCTCAATAACTACTAGAATATCCATCCGATCAAGTTGATACTTGAAATATCGTTGAGGCAGGAAACTGAAACAAAACGGCTCGCAAAATTTCATGCTAAGAAATTTTTAAAAATTCCCAAAAAAATTTTTCAATACTCACTATCTCATAAGATATTTTTCGGATTTCAATAAAAATTCGTGAATATATTGAGGTAATCGATATCTTTACTTATCCTCAAATTTCATTGTCATAGTTTTTTTCCATCTAAAGATATGATCATTTTTTCCATATGCTCAACAGAAAAGAAAAATGACATACGTCCCGATGATTTTCTCTGAACTATGGCGATCACAGATCGATATTCGATTGACAAATCCCCTAGACAATTGATAAAAAAGCTTACATATTTCATAACGGAAAATCATAGAGATAGAATTCAATCTCGGTAGCTGAAATAATATACGTTGTCATAATTCATAAAAGCACTGACTTAAGTTTTTAGGAGAAGGGAATTATAGCTTCGAACAAAACTTGGGGAAAATTATGAGTAGCAATTTTCAATTTGAGATATTGGTTTGTTCATTCATTAGGCGTTCATATTTGCATCACAGTGTCCCATAGTACGAGAAAAGACTATTGTTCACCTGATCAGAGTGGTTATAGATTTGTTATGGTTTGAATATTTACTCGCAAGTAGCTCAAAAGAGAGAGCGCCAAAGCAATCTGACCTCACGTCAGTGCTTTCTAAAATTTTTATTCAGATATTAATAACTGCATAAATCATTCCTCTTCTCCTCTAATGACAGCGAAGCTCAACTATAAATACCACTCGAATATGCAATAAGATACTGGATCAAATGCCAGTATAACTAGCAAGGAAAATGTTGATTTATGAATATTAAGTTAATTCCATATCCGTCCATTCGAAAATGAATAAAATTTTCAGTATTGATTTAGCATTTTTGGACAGTTATGCCAGTGCGATCCTCTGCTATGAATTCGAGAGTACCTTCGGCTTAAAAGGAAGTGCTGAAGTAGCCCTTAGAGAAACCATTTTCTTTCGGAGTCATGACCGATATGCTATTTTAAAGAACTCCCTTTATATGACATTTTCGGTGATTTATAAGATGATCAAATCGTACACCTATCTCTGGATTGTGTTTCGAAGTCATAGGAGTTTCAAAGATTTGCCACTTTTAATAAGGGACTTATGAGAGTGCTAATTGTATGTCCGTGTGATGAAAAGACACACAGATTGTTTTTTTGGAGGGATATGGTCAACATTATGTGTTTACAGCGATCCAAAAGGCATTTTGGGAAGTATCAGAAGTCGTCAGATGTGAAACTGGTGAAGACGCGATTACGGCAAATCAAAACAGTGTGTATCGAAGTTAAGTCGTTGTTAACAAAAAAATTAAGATGTGAGAATATAAGACTTTTACCAATGCCCTTCAGCCGCCACAGATGAAGCAATATATTTAAAAGGAACGACAATTACGATGAACCACGGTTCTTCGTAATTGTCATACCTTTTATATTTAAGAATTAAGATGGTACTTTTGAAATCTAAACGGAAATTTAGCTTTGAATTTCAACCTCAATTTTGAATAAATAAAATGTGACCTGAAATGAATATATTGGTAATGGGTAATGAACAATAATAAGAGATCAGAGCTTGGTTCAAATCAAATAAAACAAGAGGAGGTGTCCTTTTTCTGGATGAGAAAGGGGGAATTGAGCGGATGACAAGTTTCTGGGCATATATCTGGATGGACATCTGGGATGGTCCCATCAAATAGAGCAGTTGGAGGCAAAGCTTTGCAGGGTTGGTTACGGTGTCAGGACTCTGTCGCAGTAGTTAAACATTAATAGTTTGAAGACGGTATTGCTTAGGTATGCTGTCATTTTTTGGGGATCATGCTATGAAGTAGAAAAAATTTTTCATTGTGTAAAAGAATTGTAATGTATATGTTCCAAATGGAGTTTGATTAATCATGTAGAGGTGTATTTAGAAAGAAATAAATTTCTTACAGTTCATGGTATATATTTGGTAGAGTGATTAATTTTTCTTTTCAAAAATAAAGATATGTTCTCTGTCCATAGAACCAGGAGCAAGTATCCTATAAGATCTTTAGAATTACTTTATTCTAGACGAAGTTTATCATTAACGAAAAGGCATCCTTCTTACTTGTGCATTAGGATTTCAAATCGACTTCCTGATGATATAAATAGCTTTTCAAGAGGAAAAAATGGATATTTTGATTGAGTATATTGTATGACTGACTATTTAGACTGATTGCATGTGACATGACACTGTTTGTCTTATCTATTTATGCGGTACTTACATACTATGAAATAAAGAGGATTATTTACCCAGCTATCTGAATGAATTAAATTGTATAGGGTCAAGGTATGTATTAGACCAATTTGACTATTTGAAATGATGCCGAATTGTATGAAGTAAGATGAGGAAAATGTAGCTTTTGCGCTCTTTTTCTAAAGTCATTTTCGGTACTCTGTAATAGTGCAATACAATTTATAACAGCCACAATGATGGAACAACACATGTCTTAAACTAAAAATAACCCCTCATAGTTTGCAATCTGTTTTGTTCCAAGCTCAAATTCCCTTCTTGCAATAACCCATCAAAAAGGGGTACATCTTTTCCATAAAAAACCATTCAGATATATTCAATAACATTCTTCCAGTGAGAACTTAACTTTGAAATACCTTACATATTCACTTTCTGATTATATAAAGGCGATGATGTAGATCTAACTTTTTCAGAGCCTCATTTTGGGTTGTCAATTGTGACAACCTCCAATTAACTGAATCTTTTGTTATTGCCTGTGATATCTGTTGCTGAAAGAAAGCTAAGACAAAGAAATTTGTAAATATATAAGATATCCTTATTGTTCATACAAGTTTTTGTTTAAATCTGACAGATATCTTATGGGGCATATTTTCTGATGAAAAAAACCGGTAGTCAGTATAATATACTTCATATTCATTGAAACTGTTATTTAATAGTTTTATATAAATTGATCATCGAACAGATGTAAAAGGTAATTTGGGTAGGGTCCTGTCCCTTGAAGAACAAACGCAAATACCTCCTTTCCTCTTGTTAGTGGTTCTAAATAATTATTTCATATCAACGACATCGAAAAAACAGATCAATCAATCTTTCGATGGGATATTACGAAGGTATATTCATCAGCATTGATTTCGAAATAATTGATAACTTCCAGTGAATATACGGTCAGCAGATATTGAAACTTCCAGCTCGCCTGTAGCCGTGACAACAACTTCCTGTCATTTTAATAACGGCAGGATATTTGTCCTTGTTCACACTCACAATCATTCTAACCCCGCAGAATATGGAATAATTCGATGAATTCGGTCAGCGGTATCTGATGAATTAGATAATTAATTTTTCATTTATTTGTGATTTATTTTACATAGCATATGAATTGAGTCGTAGAATGTATTTGTTTTTATTGAACCGGCTGTGGTACCAGGTTGAGGTTGAACATCATGGGAGATTTTTTATGTCACAATTCCCTTTGAGGAAATAAAATTAGAACATCATTTTTCATTGGGACAATGAATATGCCCATGAAAGTGAACCAATTGCTTGAATATCCACCATAATCTAACTTAGGTACTAGTGACTTCTATCTTTCAGGAACATGAATTAGTTCATTGTTATGAGGCATTTTTGTCAAATGAATGACTAACTGCAACAGCAGAACGGTATTTTGAACAGTTTACGGAATATAGTTTCAGAAAATGGCAATCAATCATTGGAAAACTTTTAGCATTGTACTGAGCATTTGGGATACAATATTAAGAAATTAACTGTTACTCTGATCAAAACAAGTTCCTTCAAATCCTAGAAAACAATAAGAAGAATCCATTTATGTTTAGATATATACAAAGTGTTTCAGTTATAGACTCCAGTGGATTATCTCAGCCATTTCGAAAGTTTATATTTTCCAATTCAATCATCAAGAGGTATAAAGGAATTGACGCGACATCAGAAGCTTTTCTTTTTTTTTCTCGAAGGTCCCTCTCCCAACTTTGGAATTGTGTAATACAAAAACCAATCGCCACAATGAAAAAATCAGCAAACCGATATCTTTCATTGAAAATTTAGAAACGCATTGACGAGAGGTCAGTCCCTTTTGAGCCCTTGTTCTAGAGTAATTCCTTGTACTCTGGAACAGTGTGATACTAATACAATGGACACGATGAATAAACAAACCAACAAATGGATGACTGTTGGTTAGGTTATTTTCAATTGAAGATATCTGTAATTTGGTCTTGAATATATGAAGTTTTTCGAAGGACAAGACCTTAAAATAAAGAAAGATAATCTAAATGGTTTTCGATGAAGTTGATAAGCCTACCTTTGATTGGTTTTTAGGGAATCAGAGCTTCGAACAAAACCTGAAACTTTATGGAATTTTTACAAAATTTTGTATGATTATCGTGGTTATCGATATTGAAATCCTCCTCGAAGTTCAGTATTGTAAAAGTTTATTTCAAGAAGCTAGCAGTTTTCCATATTCTGATTTTCTGAATTTCAGCTCTGTCGCTCCCTCATCGTTCTATGAGCACCTTGCAAGTTTCCATTCCGAAAACAAGAATAGAAAATGAAATGATCGGTGTATTTCTAAATTTTCTTTATAAGTCAAATTTAGCATATTTTATTATTATTATTATTAGAGATTTGGTAAGAGTTGAGGGATAACCCTGTAAAACTCAAAGAAACAAATTTACAGTAAAATGCAAGTACACACTATTAAATGAAAAACAGCAAGCACACAACAGGAAAAATGAGAATGAAACAAAAATACAAAGAAAGATTGAAATCAAGGAAATCTAGTAGATTGTGCAGACCACCATTTGTCGTAGCTGTTCTTGAACTGATTCACCGAGGAAGACACAACGACTCGATCAGGAAGACGGTTCCAGTTGTTGAATACTCTGTTCGTCAGAAAGTTCTGACGCTGAGATGTCTTGAATTTCTCTCTGTTCAATTTGTAACTGTGGCCACGCAGGTTATTAGTGTTCAAAGGAAACATCGCACAGATTTTGTCACCGAAGTGGCCCTGCATGGCTCGGTAAGAAAAGATTAGATCTCCGCGCGTGCGTCGATCCTCAAAGGAGGTCAATCCCATAATGGAGAGTCGTTCTTCATAAGTGGGTCTGGGAAAGCCGTAACGAACACGAGTTGACCACCTCTGCGTAGACTCAAGCATATCAATGTCACCCTAGAAGTACACCACCAGACTGGGCCAGCATACTCCAAAACTGGGCGTACATACGTTTTGTAAATCAAGCCAAACGTTCGGTCGTCACAGCCCTTAAAGGATTTATAAAACATGTAGGTCGTTTGTTTGGCTTTAGAGGAAATGCGTTCGATATGGGCACGCCAGCTTAAGTCATTTGTAATAGTGATACCGAGGTCGACAAGCTGATCAACCGGGGTCAGACCCTCCCCACCAATATTGTATGGTAGCCGTGGGTTGTTCCTCCTATATGAAGGACCGAACACTTACTAGTGTTGAGGGAAGCAGCCAGGTCGCACACCAACTATTAAGGCTATCCAGGTCCTCTTGGGAGAGTGGCGTAGTTAGTTGTTGGATTGTTATACAGCTTCACATCATCGGCGTAGAGAGAGATAGAAGATTTAACTTGAAAAAGGCAGGTCAGAGGTATATAAGAGGAAAAGAAGAGGGCCCAAAACCGAACCCTGAGGCACCCAGATAGCACTGGCCAGGAGGTAGAGGAGAAGGTGCCACCGACCCGAACACGATAGGAACGGCCAAGTGGGACTCTGTCGAACGCTTTGGAAAAATCTAAGTAGATGACGTCGACGGGCTGACTAGAGTCCCATGCTTTGGGTCCAGTCGGCCAGACAGGAAAGTAGATTTGTAGTGGTGGAGCGCCCCGGTACAAAACCATGCTGCTCCTCTGGTAGTATTCTGTTCATGAGAGAGAATTGAGAAGTTGCCCACAGACAATTCTCTCCAGAACTTTAGAAGCAGAGGAAAGCAGACTGATGGGCCGATAATTCTGGGAGAAAGTTTATCCTCCTTCTTGAATATGGGGTCACGCAGGCGAACAGCCAGTCCGAGGGGAGTGAGGCGGAGGAGAGTGACATGCGGAATATGATGTTAAGGGGAATTGAACATGCCGAGGCACATCGCCTCAAAAGACATGGTGATATACCGTCATCACCGGGTGCCGACGAGGCATTCAGTCTTAAAAGGTGTCTCTCAATGACCTCCTCACCAATTTCAATGCTCGAGATCTCAGTACCGCAGCGAGGGAAAAGTGGTGTTGGTTTGGGTCCAGGTGGCTCAGGACAGAAGTTCTGAGAGAATACCTCTGCTAAGATGTCAGCTGTCTCTTTAGCATCAGAACTTATAGTGCCGAAATGGTTCCTGACATGTGGATGCCTACACTAGTGTTTAAGGAGGACTTAATATATTTAAAAAATTTCTTCTTGTTCTTGGAAGAGGCGAGATTGTTCTCGAATGAAGTTTTAGAATTTTGAAGAGAGGTGGAAAGTTGGTTGGAAAAATTGCGGTGAATATCGTAGTCCGTGGAGGATCGAGATCGTAGGTACCTCTGCCATAATGATCTTTTTCTTCGGAGGAGCTGGAATGAGTGTTCGTTGATCCATGGTTTCAGTGGGTTATGCCTGATTTGTATGACACGAGTGTGCAAGTTGGTGGCTCTGGTCACTTCATTCACAAATGTTCTCCATTGCAGGTCAACGGTGTCAAGGGATGACAGGAGCGACTTCCAGTCGAGCTTCCTCAGCTCCTCGGCGATATTGTCGTAGTTGACTTTTCGTATGGTCTTGGTTTGGCTACGCCGAACCGTCGGTGTGCGGAACTGTAACTCTGTTGTCAGTGCAATATGATCTGATTTGCCAAGAGGAGGAAGGTAGTTTAACTCAGAGATAAGTTGAGGATCGAGACTAAAATAAGATCCAGTAAAGAGGAGTTTGACCGCTACGATATCTTGTAGGTTTGCTGACCATCTGCAGCAAGTTGGAGTTAAGGGCCAAGTTGGCATAAGCAAATGATGGTGAAGATGCAAGGGTGGGTGAGTGATTGGCCATTTGAGATCAGGACAATTAAAGTCCCCAGTAAAGAAAACATTGTCGTAGGTTCTAGATGCAGAGGCCAGAAAATCGGCGCAACTGTGGTCGGCGGGGCAAGATCGAGGTCTGTAAATGCATCCAACGAAAAGAGAAAAGTGGTTGTCGGAGATTTTTAGAAAGATATTGTCAATGTCGATCCAGTCGTTCTGTGCCGATTCAATTTTATAGAGTCGGATATGTTCTTATGAACAAATATGCATACACCTCTGTATCCTGGTGTGTCGCGACTATCACTTCTATAGACTGTATAGTCGGGGATATGAAAAGCAGAATTCGGAATTGACGGGTGTAGCCAAGATTCAGCAATGAAAATTAGATATGGATTATGCAGCTGTACGAAAGCGAGTAGTTCGGCATGTTTAGACATTAGAGATTGGATATTAGTATAGAAAACGGACCAGGTATGAAGGTTATTCAGTTTTTGGAATAGTATTGCGAGACTGGGACGAAGTACTGACAATAGTTGGATTGCCCTTAATGTACTTGATGGTGAGATCTTTCTCGCCAGTAGCTAACCTCTCTTTCAGTTCCGACCTCAAAGATGTAAGTCTGGATAGTTGTTCCTTGGTTTTGTCGTCCTGGATTTTAATGGAACGGTAAATAGGATTACCTAAGAGGGCTGCTTTGTTCCTTAGAATCGCCTGAACAATTTCAGGATTTGAGAAGGTGACCTTCAACCACCGTGGACGAGTCGTGTCCTTGGAGGGCAATCTACTAACGTTGATAATGAACAGACTCGAAGAAACGGTGATGGAGTCGAGAATAGTCGATATAGTGATTTTGTCAGTAGTTTCATCAGCTTCGGGAACGCCCGAAGCGATCAATTGAAAGAGCGCTTCACGCGCTCAAGAACCTCAGGAACAAGAGTATACGAGGATTGGTTGGCAGAGATTGGAAGGAACTTATATCTATGTCAGCCACTCTGCTTGTTAAAGATGAGATATTATTACACATAGTGGACTGGGCGTGCCTTATAGACTGGATGTCGATTTTGCAGTTCTCAATCTCTGATTGATGGGAGGCTAGGGTTACGGAGTGACTGTCTATGGCCGCAGCGCAACTGTCAAGTCGGGACAGCAGATCGTCTTGTCTCTTCTCTACGCGCTCCAGGCTAGCAGTCATAGTGCGCATTTGATCCATGAGTAAGTTGAAATGTTTCAAAGTTAAGACTGTATCTGTGGATTCCGACCGAGAAGGGTTGTGAGGTAGTTAATGATGGTGACACGGATCGGGCTGAGTTGCTGCGCAGCAGGCGTTCGCCAGAGGTGCAGGCAGAACAGCACCACTTCTCTTACTTTCTATCAGGTACTCGAGATCTTTGCTGGTGATTGACACAATCCGAATGAAAAGATTTTTTTGCATTTACCGTGCAGTAGGCGTAAAGGTTAGAATCAGCGATGGATTTGGCGCAACTGTTGCAATTACGGGGCATCTTGAAGCACGGAAAAAAAAAAAAAGAAAAGGTATGGAAGAGGAGACAAATATGGCACTTTTCACTTCCTTGGGCCTATAAGGAAGACTCAAACAGATCAGGAAGGCCACGGATAGGGATAGATGACGTGGAAGGATTAAGCTGGTAGTAACGCAAACGGTGAAAAACAATACTGTCAGAAATTAATACGCATACGGGCGCCCGGAGCGTTCAAGCAAAGCCGAGCGCACTGTGCTACACGATGAAGCGAGATAATGAGATGAACCAGTCGTGCGATGTGCCCGATACCTTCAAGGTCGCGGAGCGAGCGAGTAAGTAAACACACGTAACAGGCTAAATGAATTATTGTACATAAACAAAATCTCATTCACGGAAGGTGAATATCGAAAAGGGAAGGTGATGTGTAAATATAAGTTGGGTTTAACTCACTGTTGAACCACAGGGGCACTAGTATACAGTTGAAACGGCACAAAGAATCAGAGTTATTTTGAAGAGCAAACTTTAGCACGTTCTAACGCTTGTGTGTATCTCTACTCCATTTCGGCATTTGTTTTGTATCAACGTCTTCCTCGAGAAGATCATAATAATAATCGAAATTTACAAATTGTTGGAATTCAAGAATTCACCTACTTTGTTTTTCAAATATATAAGTTGTTAGTCAAGTTGTTTTGTAATAGTTTCTAGGAGACAACTTGTCATGTTGTTGTCATTATAGATCTGGAAATAAAAGTTGCTTATATTTGAAGTAGAGTTTGGCCCTCAGCATGAAAAGGTACACTCATATTTGATAGTTAGGGAACTCTATACTGAAGAAACAATCAGTTTCAACATTTGGCGACCGTGACAGGACCCTTCTATTACAAGTATGGAAAAACCAAGAAA
>JARTUT010001874.1:0-58366 GCA_030674115.1 Micraspis discolor | reverse complement strand
GAAGACTGGGGCTGGAAAAATGTGGAAAATTATTGATGCCAGTGCAGAACTCTAAACCTCCAGCACCCCCTGAGCTTCTAAAATTCTAAAATGCAAAGGAAACTGTGGAGTGATGTATGGATGCCAAAAAGCAGGAATGAAATGTTCTGCAGTGTGCTTCCATTGTTCTGGAGAGACTTGCAGCAACGTAATGGAACTCTCAAATTTAATAAATGAAAATGACTTTGATGATGAACCGCCAACATTAACACCCCTTCCTTCTCCAGTTCTCCCACTGGTATTTAATTCAGAAAGCCGATCAGATGCTGAGCCGCAGCCTGGTCCATCGAAACGACTGAGGACGGAGTAGTTCTAATTTAGAAAATCACCGTGGATTATGCCTATTGGCGATACCACGTAAAAAAACGCGACTCTAGACTCTACCTCGTGAGTGGTGGGGAAAAGAGTCAATAATTAATTATTAATAATATTGCAAAATTTGTAATTAAAAAAGTTATAATAATAAAGTAAAAAAAAAAAAAAAAAAAAACAATAACTGATGACATGTTATAGGTACACGTATAATATAGGTACAGTTCAGAGTACTGAAAAATAGTACTCACTTCGAGAGCACTGTAAAACCTTAGCTATTGAGTTAATGTAAAAATGATGCGAATAAAAGTTGTTCTTCAAAAAACGATGTACAAAATGGTCAGACATCATTTTTTCGTAAAATGATAAAACAAAAGTTACATCGAAAATATAAATTCTTTTCTCAAATTTCCGGAGATTTTCGCTTATAACTTTTTTATTTATAGTTCTACGACAAAAAGTTACTGGAGCAAAGTTGTAGAGAATTTAATTTGCAACAAAAATGTTAATAAATTTTTTTTTATAAAATAAATAGTTTAAGAGATATATCGTAAATACCATTTCAACCCCTATTTTCAAGATGGCGGCCGTGGGACAGGGGTGGCGACCCCACAAACTTGGTTTTAGCTTTACACTGACCCCCTACACATCAAAAATAAAATTGTCCTCTAAAAACGCAACCTAAAATGTAACATTTCAATGGACTATATCTAAAGCCTATAATCGGTGCCAATGAGAAGTTTTAGAAGGCTATAAAGGGGCAATTGCGATAAAGGATAAGATATTTTCTACCTCATGACCGTTTTGAAATATTGGAGTCATAAAAGTGAGGAACATAATTGCAATTCATTGAGAATATTACAATAAATCAACGAATTTATTCAGCTATTGTTGATTTTTGAAAAAATCCCCTAAATTTATACCAATTTACCAAGATGTCAGATGGGCAGGGCATAAGGTTCAATTGTCATGGGTTTGTTGTAGTCACTGTCATGTACGGCGAATAACAAGAGAGTAGCGAAATTAGAGATTCTCGTCTTTGATTGGTCTTCGTGGTTTCGGTATATTTTATCTTGATTGGATACGTTTTTCATTGGTCAGAATCATTAAATACCTGGTTTTCTTTGTCATAGTATTGAGTCCACGTGTTTTCGGTATATTTCATCTTGAAATCGGCATTTCGAAGATTCGAATTTCTTGTTAGGGCAATTCCGATAAAGGATAAGACATTTCCTTCCTCATGGCCGTTTTGAAATATTGGAGTCATGAAAGTGAGGTACATAATTGCAATTCATTAAGAATATTACAATAAACCAACAAATTTATTCAGCTATTATTGAATTTCGTAACAATCACCTAAATTTATTCGAATTAACCAAGATGTCAGATGGGCAGGACTTAAGGTTCAATTGTCATGGGTTTGATGTAGTCACTGTCACGTACGGTGAATAAAAAGAGAGTAGCGAAATTAGAGATTCTCGTCTTTGATTGGTCCTCGTGATTTCGGTATATTTTATCTTGATTGGAGACGTTTTTCATTGGTCAGAATCATTAAATACCTGGATTTCATTGCTAAAGTATTGAGTCCACGTGTTTTCAGTATATTTCATCTTAGAATTGGCCTTTTGTAGTTTCGAATTATTTGTTAAGGCAATTGCGATAAAGGATAAGATCTTTCTTCCTCATGACCATTTTGAAATATCGGGATCATAAAAGTGAGGTACATAATTGCAATTCATTAAAAATATTACAATAAATCAACGAATTTATTCAGCTATTATTGATTTTCGCAACAATCACCTAAATTTATACGAATTAACCAAGATGTCAGATGGGCAGGGCTTAAGGTTCAATTGTCATGGGTTTGATGTAGTCACTGTCACGTACGGTGAATAACAAGAGAGTAGCGAAATTAGAGATTCTCGTCTTTGATTGGTCCTCGTGATTTCGGTATATTTTATCTTGATTGGAGACGTTTTTCATTGGTCAGAATCATTAAATACCTGGATTTCTTTGTTATAGTATTGAGTCCACGTGTTTTCGTTATATTTCATCTTAGAATTGGCATTTTGAAGTTTCGAATTATTTGTTAGGGCAATTGCGATAAAGGATAAGATCTTTCTTCCTCATGACCGTTTTGAAAAATCGGGATCATAAAAGTGAGGTACATAATTGCAATTCATTAAAAATATTACAATAAATCAACGAATTTATTCAGCTATTATTGATTTTCGCAATAATCACCTAAATTTATACGAATTAACCAAGATGTCAGATGGGCAGGGCATAAGGTTCAATTGTCATGGGTTTGTTGTAGTCACTGTCATGTACGGTGAATAACAAGAGAGTAGCGAAATTAGAGATTCTCGTCTCTGATTGGTCCTCGTGATCTCGGTATATTTTATCTTGTATGTATAAAGGGATCAATATGTTAGAAAAGTAGTAAAAAAAAAGAAATAGAAACCACCTGTGATATTGAGTTCTGAGCCGCGAAAAATCTGCTACCAGTAGTTCAAAAAATCACTGACAGGTGTAGAAGCATCACGAAAATCTGGGCCCCACGTTGGGCGCCATTTGTGTAACAAAGCAAGTTTTTTTAATTATATAGATAGAATAATTTTGACCGGCTAGCTGGAGAGCAGGTAAAATGATTTGATGCCTCTACCCTAATCAATGAAAGTTCAAATTGGAACAGTCGTCATTTATTCCACTTTTTACTAATATCAATTATTTACAAATGTACAGTTAAAATTCAGTGGAATTGACAAGATGTTCGGTCATGTATGTTTCACAGGTAATCACTATCTCATTCACTGAAACTTATCTTGTTTATCCTTGTATATTGAGATTTCAGGATAATTATTTCCTCTGGTGATTTTTCAGTTGAAGAAACGTTCGATAATTATCTTCTCTGGTGGTTTTTCAGTTGAAGAAGCGTTCGGTAATTATCTTCTCTGGTGGTTTTCAGTTGAAGAAACGTTAGATAATTATCTTCTCTGGTGGTTTTTCAGTCAAAGAAACGTTCTGTACGCCACTGCTGCAAGTTGGCAACAAGCTCTCAACTTCAATGAATTTTGTACTTGATAGGTCGACGACAAAATTCCATAGCCCGACGGGTTTGGCTGTGAAAATCGGGTTTATAAGTTTTGACTCGATAAAAATCTCTTAGTTTCCATCGTTCTCTAAATGCATCATTTTACAAACGAAAATCTTTTAAAAGAAAAAAAAATAACCACGTGTTCAGAAAAGAACCCAATGGCGCAGATAGTTCGACACTAAAAATTCAGAGAACTCTGGACACCGAGAAAACAAAAAAATTAAATAATTGAAATTGAAATATAAAGTTAAGTACAATATCAAGATAAATGAAGGTGAGCTGATCCACCAGATATTCTCAAATGGAAAAGTGAAAAAATGGCAGCCCGACCAGAATTATACGACATCTTTTTGTCATCTACACAAAAAAATAATTAAATGCATTAAATAAACATGACATTTAGGATCGAATAAACCCTGTCTGATCATAAATGAAAACTTACCGGAAAATCTCTTCCGCCAGGAAAAATTCGCATATAAAATCTACGAAAACACTTCAAACGTGTTGAATGATTATTTGGGCTATTACCATCATCTATTGTGGATGTAATGTTTTCCGACGTTTCGATAGACATCTTCTATCTTTATCAAGGAGGAAAAGTAAAAAATCCTTTGAAAATTATCAATTTTCAAAAAGTCAATATGACAGAAGTCATGAAAGAAAAAAACGTGTTATTTCAGCAGCTTCTCGACAGTGAAAAGACAAACTGGATCGAGGACATCGACCATGTGATATCGACCGATTCGGCGCGTTAAGTAGATCATTCCAATGACAAATGAAATGCTCACAGACAGTTTTAAAGCGGATTTCTGCGGTTAATTGAAATTGGTAAATCATGGTACTACAAGGTACATAATTGCAATTCTTTAAGAATATTACAATGAATCAACGAATTTATTCAGCTATTGTTGATTTTCGTAAAAATCACCTAAATTTATACGAATTAACCAAGATGTCAGATGGGCAGGGCTTAAGGTTCAATTGTCATGGATTTGTTGTAGTCACTGTCACGTACGGTGAATAACAAGAGAGTAGCGAAATTAGAGATTCTCGTCTTTGATTGGTCCTCGTGATTTCGGTATATTTTATCTTGATTGGATACGTTTTTCATTTATCAGAATCATTAATGTAGTTGACGAAACACATTCCCAAGATTCTGTTAAAATTGATTTCAATTTGTCTTCACAAGGAAATACTTTTCTTCAGAGGAAAAAGTGTTGGCTTCGTGCGGAAGAACTACGAGAGATTATTTTGAATTAGAGTCATAAAGTTTGTAGAATGTTTCACATTCATTGTGGCGGTTTAAAGTTCATAGTGAGTGAGTTGAAGATGGGCCTCGTCGCGGTCGACCACTAACTGTGAGGAATAACACAAAAATTGTTGAAATTAATGACATGATACAAAATGATCGCTGGATTGACATTAAATGAATATCTGGCAATGTAAATATGTCTTACGGAAGTACTCAAAAAATTATTCATGAGATATACAGTAACGGATGATCCGGCTGAAATGGATTCCAAATGTGATGACCGATGAAAAATAATTTTGTCAGCAGTTGAAACTACAATTGCAACGTAATCCACTGTTTTTAAATAATGCAGTTTCATGGGACGAAAGTTGATTTCACCACTAGGATCTTGAATTGAAACCTCAAAGTATGCAAAGTAGCATAAAGGTACGTAGCCCAAGAACGCAGAAGACAAAAGGCGCTAGTGAAGTGATTTTTTTTAAAGAATTTGCGCTACTTACAATCACATTTAACCAAGAGGACATACAGTAACAGGGGAGTACTATTCTATTGTACTTCGAGGACCCTTAAAATAAAATAAAAGAAATGAAAATTCAGAAAGCACTGACGTGAGGTCAGATTGCTCTGGCGCTCTTGTTGAGCTACTTGCGAGTAAATATTCAAACCATAACGAATCTATAAGCACTCTGATCCGGTGAACAATAATCTTTTCTCGTACTATGGGACAATGTGATGCAAATATGAACGCCTAATGAATGAACAAACCTATATCTCAAACTATAATATAAAAATGAATCGCAAAATGTGTTGGTAAGCGCATAACTCAACAACGCCTGGACCAATTTGGCCAAATCTTTTTTTAATGTTCGTTGAAGTTCAAGGATGGTTTTTACGGCAAAAAAATTAGAATTATTGCTGGAAAAACCTAAAAATAGCCCTTTTCTTTTTCCCATACAAATGATTTGTAACTAAAACGTAGTCAATTTGAGCTTTATTGCTATGGTATAAAGTTCATATTAAATTACTAGTAAGCGGGTAGATCAATAGGCCCGTAGATCCATAGGCCCGTAGATCCATAGGCCAGTAGTTCAATAGGCCAGTAGTTCAATAGGCCCATGGATCAATATAGACCATAGATCAATATAGACCGCAGATCAATAGGGCCCATACATCAATGAAGCGCGCAGAAACACGAAACACGTCAAATTACCCGTTGAAAGCGAAAAAGCTAGAAAGAACTGGAAAAAACACGAAGGAATCCGAAGAAACACGAAAGAAACCGAAGTTATACGAAAGAAACCGAAATTACACGAAACATCGCGAGAAAACACGAAAGAACACCAAGTAACACAAAAAATCTAAAGGAACCTGAAAAAAACCCGAAACACAAAAGTACTTGTAAATTGCACACCCTGTATATCACCCGACCGTAAACTTATTGTAAATAGCACACCCTGTATGACATTTTATCGAAATCCGCTCCCATTCGCGAGAAAACTTGAAGGAGAATGCATATGAGACACTCAGTATACAATTGATTAGCAGTGAAAGAAACAACCAAAAGAATATCGTTGTAACTCCATCTATTCGAGTTCAGTAATTACCACGAAGGAAGTATCAAAATTATTCTATGGAGCTCCTATGTAACACCCCGTATATGTTTCGAAGATAATTTTTTCCGTAAAAACCCGAAGGAACACAAAAACTTGAGAACGCGCAAAAAACAGAAGAACTTGTAAAGTGCTCACCCCGTATATCACCCGATCGCAAATTCATTGTAAATCGCACACCCTGTATGACATTTTACCGAAATTAGCTTTCACACGTGAAAAAACATGATGAAAAATGCATATGGGACACCCAGTATATAATTGATTTGCAGTGGGTGCTTTCATCATAAGAAACAAACCGAAAGAATATCGTTTTAACTCTATCGTTTCAAGTTCGGTGCATTCCACGAAGAAAGACGAAACACGGAAAAACTTGAAAGAACCCGAAGTACCACGAATGAACGAAAAATATCCAAAGGAACCGAAAAAACCCCGAAGGAGCACAAAATCACCGAAAGCGCGCAAAAAAACTCGAAGGAAAGCTTAAAACCCCGAGGGAGCACAAAAAACCGAAAGCGTGCAAAAATAATGAAAGAACTTTTAAATTGCACACCCTGTATATCAATCGATCGCGAAATCATTGTTAATGGCACACCCTGTATGGGATTTCATTGAATTAAGCTCCCTTACGCGGAAAAGCGCAAAAGCTGGAGAAAAACTCTGATGAATGTCAGCGCTACTCAGATCTGACACCCTGTATATGAATCGAATATATTTTATCGAATTAAGATCCAAAACTCCCCGAAACAACACAAAAACTCGAATTTGCGCAAAAAAATCAAATTAACTTGTAAATTGCACACCCCGTATATCACCCGATCGCAAATTCATTGTGAATCGCACACCCTGTATGACATTATACCGAAATCAGCTCCCATTCGCGAGAGAACTTGAAGAAAAATGCATATGGGACACCCCGTATATAATTGATTCGCAGTGGGTGCTTTCTTCATGAAAAACAAACCGAAAGAATATCGTTTATAACTCTATCGTTTCGAGTTCAGTGCATTCCACCAAGAAAGAAACCGACCAAATACGAAAAAACGCGGAAAACATGATAGAACCCTAAGTAACACGAAATCTCTCGAAGAAAGAATCTGGTGAAAATCAGTGCTTTCCATAAGCACAGCCTGTATAGCGATTTTTCGAGATAGCACAGCCTGTATAGCGATTCATCGCGATCTGTGTGCATTCTTCAAGGACGAAAATGAATTAGCGCGAAAATAGAGCCTGAAATGACGATTTTCAAACGCATATTTGAGGTGTTTTTCTTGCGATTCACGAAAAGTGGTAGGTATCTAGAGATTCGGAATCTCCTGTAGATTCTTATTCGAGTGCTTGAAAGGCGAAAACAATCTTTCACCGGCCATATCGAGCGAAAAATTGATGCCGTATTTTCAAATTTGGAGCTCGCGTTCGGCTATCATCGGAATCGTATGAGAAATTCTGACATTTTGCCTCATTTCACCGTATAAATTGCCGAATTTCGAATGAAGAATTCGCGGCCTTGACTCGCTACTTGGATGTGAAAATTGGTACCCAGAGATGGGAAATTTCACGTAGATTCGTTTTCTACCGATCGCGGGGCGATTTATATCGTTTTCGAGCGGCACGGAGGAAAACGTAGGTGTGGTTTTTGACGTTTCAGGAAGTCGCGAGTCTAAAATTGCCGTTTTATTAGCATAATTTTCGTATAGATTTCGAGGGCTCCGCGGCTGAGCTCGTAGCCACGCATGGGGACGTTCCTCGTCCAGAAAAAGCGACCCCCCCCCCGCGAGATGCTCCGGCTTCATAGGAGTACTTTCGCCCGTTTTCGCCTTTCGGCGATTTCGCGAAAATGGCCGATTTCGCGATTTTCGTTTGAAAATTTCGGGCACTTTGAGAGCGCCCGGGGGTGCTTCGGGGTCGCTTCTCCTAGAAGAGGATACGCCTTTTCGATCTGTTTTAAGATTCCCTCTCGAGCGGCCCTGCGGGCCGCTAGAAAGCTACGCTTTCCGGGTCCCTGACGGGACCCGTTTCGATTTTTCTCTGGTCCCCGATCTTATTACTTTATTATATAGACTAGTAAGCGGGTAGATCAATAGGCCCGTAGGTCCATAGGCCCGTAGATCCATAGGCCAGTAGTTCAATAGGCCAGTAGTTCAATAGGCCCATGGATCAATATAGACCATAGATCAATATAGACCGCCGATCAATAGGGCCCATACATCAATGAAGCGCGCAGAAACACGAAACACGTCAAATTACCCGTTGAAAGCGAAAAAGCTAGAAAGAACTGGAAAAAACACGGAGAAACGCGAAAAAACACGAAGGAATCCGAAGAAACACGAAAGAAACCGAAGTTATACGAAAGAAACCGAAATTACACGAAACAACGCGAGAAAACACGAAAGAACACCAAGTAACACAAAAAATCTAAAGGAACCTGAAAAAACCCGAAACACAAAAGTACTTGTAAATTGCACACCCCGTATATCACCCGACCGTAAACTTATTGTAAATTGCACACCCTGTATGACATTTTATCGAAATCCGCTCCCATTCGCGAGAAAACTTGAAGGAGAATGCATATGAGACACTCAGTATACAATTGATTAGCAGTGAAAAAAAAAAACAAAAGAATATCGTTGTAACTCCATCTATTCGAGTTCAGTAATTACCACGAAGGAAGTATCAAAATTATTCTATGGAGCTCCTATGTAACACCCCGTATATGTTTCGAAGATAATTTTTACGTAAAAAACCCGAAGGAACACAAAAACTTGAAAAAACTTGAGAGCGCGCAAAAAACAGAAGAACTTGTAAAGTGCTCACCCCGTATATCACCCGATCGCAAATTCATTGTAAATCGCACACCCTGTAAGACATTTTACCGAAATTAGCTTTCACACGTGAAAAAACATGATGAAAAATGCATATGGGACACCCAGTATATAATTGATTTGTAGTGGGTGCTTTCATCATAAGAAACAAACCGAAAGAATATCGTTTTAACTCTATCGTTTCAAGTTCGGTGCATTCCACGAAGAAAGAACCCGACGAAACACGGAAAAACTTGAAAGAACCCGAAGTACCACGAATGAACGAAAAATATCCAAAGGAACCGAAAAAACCCCGAAGGAGCACAAAATCACCGAAAGCGCGCAAAAAAACTCGAAGGAAAGCTTAAAACCCCGAGGGAGCACAAAAACCGAAAGCGTGCAAAAATAATGAAAGAACTTTTAAATTGCACACCCTGAATATCAATCGATCGCGAAATCATTGTTAATGGCACACCCTGTATGGGATTTCATTGAATTAAGCTCCCTTACGCGGAAAAGCACAAAAGCTGGAGAAAAACTCTGGTGAATGTCAGCGCTACTCAGATCTGACACCCTGTATATGAATCGAATATATTTTATCGAATTAAGATCCAAAACTCCCCGAAACAACACAAAAACTCGAATTTGCGCAAAAAAATCAAATTAACTTGTAAATTGCACACCCCGTATATCACCCGATCGCAAATTCATTGTGAATCGCACACCCTGTATGACATTATACCGAAATCAGCTCCCATTCGCGAGAGAACTTGAAGAAAAATTGCATATGGGACACCCCGTATATAATTGATTCGCAGTGGGTGCTTTCTTCATAAAAAAACAACCGAAAGAATATCGTTTATAACTCTATCGTTTCGAGTTCAGTGCATTCCACCAAGAAAGAAACCGACCAAATACGAAAAAACGCGGAAAACATGATAGAACCCTAAGTAACACGAAATCTCTCGAAGAAAGAATCTGGTGAAAATCAGTGCTTTCCATAAGCACAGCCTGTATAGCGATTTTTCGAGATAGCACAGCCTGTATAGCGATTCATCGCGATCTGTGTGCATTCTTCAAGGACGAAAATGAATTAGCGCGAAAATAGAGCCTGAAATGACGATTTTCAAACGCATATTTGAGGTGTTTTTCTTGCGATTCACGAAAAGTGGTAGGTATCTAGAGATTCGTAATCTCCTGTAGATTCTTATCCGAGTGCTTGGAAAACGCAAATAATCTTCCACCGCCCATATCGAGCGAAAAATTGATGCCGTATTTTCAAATTTGGAGCTCGCGTTCGGCTATCATCGGAATCGTATGATAAAATATGACACTTCTCCTCGAATTATCGAGAAAATTGCCGAATTTGGAATGAATATTCCCGGCCTTGACTTGCTACTTGGATGTGGAAATTGGTACCCAGAGATGGGAAATTTCACGTAGATTCGTTTTCTACCGATCGCGGGGCGATTTATATCGTTTTCGACCGGCACGGAGGGAAAACGTAGGTGTGGTTTTTGACGTTTCAGGAAGTCGCGAGTCTAAAATTGCCGTTTTATATGCATAATTTTCGTATAGATTCCGGGGCTCCGCGGCTGAGCTCGTAGCCACGTTTGGGGACGTTCTTCGTCCAGAAAAAGCGACCCCTCCCCGCGAGATGCTCCGGCTTCATAGGAGTACTTTCGCCCGTTTTTCGCCTTTGGGCGATTTCGCGAAAATGGCCGATTTCGCGATTTTCTTTCGAAAATTTCGGGCACTTTAAGAGCGCCCGGAGGGGTTTCGGGGTCGCTTCTCCTAGAGGAGGATTCGCCTTTTCGATCTGTTTTAAGATTCCCTCTCGAGCGGCCCTGCGGGTGCCTCGAAAGCTTTCGCTTTCCGGGTCCCTCACGGGACCTGTTTCGATTTTTTCTCTGGTCCCCGATCTTATTACTTTATTATATAGACAAGCACTCACTGTTGTCTAAGCAATGTAGGTGTGTTCCTAACGTGCTGCAAAAAACATAGATGTAAATGAATTAAATTTCAAAATTCAAGAACAAATTACAGGCGAATTGAGGATATATAAATCAGTTGATTCGGCTACTAATCAAGATGATGTAGTCAACTATCCACCGGAATTTTTAAACTCGCTGGATTTGCCAGGATTGCCACCTCACAATCTTCAATTAAAGGTTGGATCGGTGGTTATAATGTTGCGAAATATCAACCAACCGCGTCTTTGCAACGGTACACGGTTAGCGATAAAAAAAATTACTAAACAATGTGATAGAAGCAACTATATTTAAAGGAAAGTATAAAGGAGAAGATGTTCAGATGCTCATAACTACTGAACCATCCGACGGATTTGGCCCAATAACGAACTTGACCGAGATATTTGGACAATTAACCTATTCTGAAAATATGAAAACTCTAGCTCATCTCTTCTGGATGCTAGAGAGGATACGGAAATATACAGGGTGCCCCATTTAAATTTAAAAAAATGGTCATTTCCAGTTAAACCGGTAGTATCTCATTAATGAAAATATGCTCATCAAATGCATTGCACTCAGCTGCCAAATTTCAAAATTATCGTCCGTTCCGTTTACATATATTAATTTTTTGTCAAACTTTATCCCAACCCTGTATTTCTGGTTTGATCATTGAAGTAGCAACAACAAAACTTGAGATTACAGTTCTGACCCCTGGCGGAAAATCAGGAAACCCTCGGAAAAACGACTTGCGCGCCGAGTTCCGTTTATCGATTTGACCCATTAATGCGGTACATTCCTCTTCAGTAAGAACTGTCTATACTATTAATGTATTCCCAAAAATAATGTTATTATGCGGTGGATCGAAAGTGATTTTTTTGTGGTTTTTCATTGCTTTTGTTGTTTTCGCCCAGGAGGAAAATCGAGAGAGGAAACAGCATCCTGAATTGATGAAATTGTGAGTACATTTGCTTTGAAGAAAATAACATAAATATTTTGAAAAAGAAATCACGTAACAACAAAATTAATTCAGATGAAAAATAATTTGCAAACAATGAAATTCTGAAATTATAATAATTGTTTTACTTTATTTATTCCAATGTTACTCTCCTTATTTCAATTCAAATTCATAAATTATTTTAACTAGATTGAAATTTATTCAATTGAGCATTGAAGTTTTTTGTTTATGTGCAAGATTTCATTATTTGTTTTTATTAACTTTGAATTGCATAAAATCTCTTGATGTTCATGGGAAAACAAAAATGTTTTCCTTCGGATGAGTTCACATGACCCAGGTTCCATGAAACCTGAGTTTTTAATTGTTAAATAAAGATTCTTTACCAACATTTTCTTTCTTCTTTCTAGAGTGAGAAACTGGGCACAAAAATTAGGTGGTGAGTTATGGCATTTTGGAGAATTGGTTACTAGGAGAACTATGGTTATAGATGTATGTAAACTATATTCATATCATTCTCCGGATTGAAATCATTATATTTTGTAGAGTTTCAAGGATACAACAATTGTTAGGGAAGATGGGGAAGCATTACTCAAAGATATTCATGAAAGGATCAGCCATATGATGAAACAAAAAGTTGAAGCTGTTAAGGTAAGATTAAGAAAAATCTATAAAAAGCAAGAATTTTTCTGCTTTAGCTCAAATCAAGGGTACAAGTGAATTCGAAAATTCATCTTTTCCGTTCTTAATATCTCATGAAAACTATTTGTAGAGAATCATGGATATAGCAGAACAAGCAGCGAAAGCCCAGAAAGAAGACGATATAGATGAAGATTTCCAGTTCTATAATGCCAAGAATTTGACAAACTCTGCACCAAATTTTACCATGGATGATGATGAAGATCTTGAAGTATGTATGGAAGATTTTCTGAATTCTAGAACCTAATTGGCATATTCTGAAATCCTCAAATTGAGATTACTATTTGGTTGGATATTTTTTCGGATCTAATGTAACACATCGGTCAATAAGTCCCAGAGCTAGGTATAAAAATTACATTTTCCGCAAATCGCCAGGAAATTTTGACATTCCTGTCAAAATTTCTTGAAGAAAAAGTCAGGACTTCCTTACTGTAAGGGAATGTCATGTGTTTTCTATGTTTTTTTTTGCTAATGTTTTTTGTTTTTGTCTAATGTTTTTTGTTTTTCTAATGACATTTCCTTACAGTAAGGAAATGATATTTTCGTACAGTTGTTAGTGTTCGACATAAATGATAGAAAACACATTGCTTATAAGGAATTAATTTATATTTTGAAAACATCAAGTCATTGCTGAATACATTTTTAAGATCAATTTGTTATATTTACAGTAATTTGACAGTTAGTACAATTATTGAACATTGGAGGAACACTCTAAGAACCATGAGAAACATTTTGGACAACATGCAGGGTGGAAGGGTCATTTTGTTGAATATTTTGTACTGTGAAAATTTTATTTGCCACCTCAACCTCATTGTTAACCGATTCTTCGATATATCCTTCAGCAACGTTTGATGACTTCCATCCGCCATGCCTCTTTAAACTAGTTATGTCGGCACCAGAGTCAACCAATATTGTTGCAGAAGACCGACGAAAGCAGTGACCAGTATATTCTGTCGGATTTAGGTACCAAGTTCAAATAAGTAGCAACTATTTTGGGCATTTTTCTTAATTGATGAATTCCTACCGCTTGTCTACAACCCTTTCCGCTATGATATTTAAAGAAAAATCGGTCAGTGTTCCTATTTTCTGGTCTTAACGAAACATACTTTCGATAAACATTCAAGTAGATCTGATTAATTACAAATGATCTTGGTTTGTTGGTTTTCGAATCAGGTATGCTGATTAAAAGCTTAGATTCTAAGTCCTCTATATCGTGTACAGTCATTCGGACTAACTCATCCATTCTACAGGCCCCAGAAATACCAAATATTACAGCCACCTAAAAAATAAATAAAGCTATAATCTAAATAGAAATTAAAAACTTGTAAATTACCTTAATCATTAAATTTTCTTTATCTGGAGCTTCCTGGATAAATTTTTCAATTTCTTCCTTCGTTAAAATCTTAGATTTCTTTGCCCTATAACCTTGAGCTTGCCGTTTCAATAAAGAACGAAGTTTTGAGTATGTAAATATATCTACATTGTGTTTGAGTGCAAGGGTTGACTTCAGCATTGAATAATTGGCCCATAATGTTGAAGATTTCATCTTTAAACAAAGGTCTAGGAAGTATGCCATTACAACATTTTCTGAGAAAGAACTCGTATTTTTACTCATGCGATAATCCATAAAACGTCTGTATGCATTTTCGTACTTTCCTCTTGATTTCTTTGGCAATAATTCTAATGAAGCAGTATTCACTGCCTCAACCAGCTCTGGAGGAGTCCCAGGAATGGAAATTTCATCATCACTTATCATTTTACTTTCGAGAACACCAGCAATTAAATTTATAAGCGTCAAGTTTGACAATTCAACCTCAATACGTTTCCATAGTAACCCAAGTAATTTTATTAGGAATTTCAAAGCACCATTTATTTGGGAATAAAATTATCGCGTTTTTTTTTTAAATCAATCAATATCTGTCGAATTTTAAACGATCTCGGCTTGCGCCTCGACTTAGCAATCTTCACAGTCGTCCAGGAATGTTAAGCTTTTCCTACCCGGTAAACATTGTACTATTTTTCCCGAAATTCATTTCAGTCATCTATATAATCTCCTTATTGAGTGATACAATCATTCTAACGTTTGAAAGTTTTTCAATATCACCGTTGTAGACCGATTTATCGAGGCCTACAAAATATGCTTCAGTTTAGGTAATCTCTTCCTCATCTGAGCCAAATCTCTATAAACGAAGCATCTTTTTTTGTTCTGCGAAGAGCCTATAGTCGCTTGGTGCTACATCTGGAGAATATGGTGGGTGCGGTAGCAATGTGAAACACAATTCCACCATATTTGCGGTTTTTTGAACGCTTGTTCAAATTGAATAGCGTGTTATCGCTGATGAATCCTGTATTTAAAATAGTAATATCATTTATAATAGTTAATTAATTTATAATATTTAGTTAGCACACAATAAAGCATATAGATCAGGGGATAGTGACCTAGGAAAAAAACCCCAGTAAAAAAAACCCTGGCTCCCCGCCTGAGTGTAAAAGTACAAAAATAAGCTGAAATATATTTCAGGGACTTCTTTCTTCAAGAGTGGTCTTCTATTCATGGAGACAGAGATTTCTTCGAGTTGCCCACATCGAATCTGGAAATAAAAAGACAAAAGCAGAAAAAAGAACTGAATAACAAAAATACGTATCATATTCGTTTGAAATTTACAACCCATTCCAAGAAAGAATTGGAAACATTATGAATAGCCCTAAAACCATCTGGAAATTTATTTATGGGACAACTATTGATGAGATGAGATATTGTTTAGTACGAAATATACGTCAAACGTGAACCGAGCACATTTTAGAATTCTTATGAATTCCTAATAGTTGGTTATGTGTTTTCGGCTGGGTTTGCCATCCAACAGAACCATTGTCAAGAAAAATAGAAATTTCAGAACAATACAAACAAAGGCTGCGTAGGCGCAAAGACATTAAGATTTTTGTTGTTATCGGGAGGGGTAGTGGCAAACTAGTTTCACCCTTATTAGGAATCATCAGTACCACATAATCTTATCACCCGACAACAACAAATTTGGTAGTAGGTATTATTGAACTCCGGTAGCCGCCCCAGTGTATTATTTAGACTGAGGTGACATCCAGAGATTAAAGTTCATACGATTGTCCACAGGATGTCACCTCAGTCTATATAATACACTGGAGCGGCTACCGGAGTTCAATAATACCTACTACCAAATTTGTTGTTGTCGGGAGATAAGGTTATGTGGTACTGATGATCCCTAATAAGGGTGAAACTAGTTTGCCACTACCTCCAGATAACAACAAAAATCTTAATGTCTTTGCGCCTACGCAGCCTTTGTTGTATTGTTCTGAAATTTCTATTTTTCTTGACAATGATTCTGTTGGATGGCAAACCCAGCCGAAAATACATAACCAACTATTACGAATTCATAAGAATTCTAAAATGTGCTCGGTTCACGTTTGACGTATATTTCGTACTAATAAAAACTGAGTTCAACCTTTCTTCTTTCTATTAACGAACTCATGATTGTAAGTCCTTGGTAATTTTCGAATAATCTGCGAAGGTTGTTGTGGTGCATTGAGATTAAAGTTCATACGAATGTCCTCTGGATGTCACCTCAGTCTATATAATACACTGGGGCGGCTACCGGAGTTCAATAATACCTACTACCAAATTTGTTGTTGTCGGGATAAGGTTATATGGTACTGATAATCCCTAATAAGGGTGAAACTAGTTTGCCACTACCCCTCCAGATAACAACAAAAATCTTAATGTCTTTGCGCCTACGCAGCCTTTGTTGTATTGTTCTGAAATTTCTATTTTTCTTGACAATGGTTCTGTTGGATGGCAAACCCAGCCGAAAACACATAACCAACTATTACGAATTCATAACAATTCTAAAATGTGCTCGGTTCACGTTTGACGTATATTTCGTACTAATAAAAACTGAGTTCAACTTTTCTTTCTTTGTAGAGATATTGTTTCTTCTGCTTCTCCATATTCACAACTTGCGCTTGGAACTGAGTTCCATCTGAATATGCTATTGGTACGACCATGACCTGTTCTCAAACGATTAAGAATTGTCCAAACTTTTCTTGGAAGATCAAAACCAGGAATTTTTTCAGAAGGATCAGAAACGAGATACTTATTCAACATTTCGTAAGAGTTCCACTCAGTCTTCCATAATTCTTTATCGCTTATGTTCATATTGAAGAACGTATTATGCCATAATGGTTTACGTGACTTCAATTTGGGAATTCAATTTTGTGAAATATAAGAAATAATTGGGAATAAATTGGGAAAAAATGATTTTTGTTCCAAGAATTCAGAGCTGCAGTCTGTCTGCGAATATGGGGAGGGACAATGTTAGACAAAACTGGTAACCAATGAACCGGTGTAGATTTTATGGGCCAGTGATTATTCTCATGGATGTATTCAATTGTGCATCGTTTTTTTGTGTATGTGCACTATTAAACCAAACAGAGCAACAATACTCAGCTGCAGATAATAGCCCGGTCAAAGTATACATACCAGGTTACCAAAATTCGCATAGAGCTGAAAATTGGTAGAGATGGTCAGGATACCATTAGAAAAAAAGGGTGAAAAGTCCTCAAAAATCCCATTGTTGCTAAAAAAGTTATTCAAGGTCAAAGGTCGCGAAAATGAATTTTTCGCTTTTTTCAGCCAAACAGTGCGTTTAATCATAAAAATAGCTCAGACATGAATTGTAGATCGTGCAATTATCTACAAAAATTGTCTCAATTCTTATTTTCGTGAGAGTCACCGTTTCCGAGATATGAGCGAAGAAAGTTGTATGCTCCATAAAATGCATAAGTACGCCACGTTCATTCGTCACTGGCGCCGTAATGCGAGTTGAATTCTTTTTCTTTCGGTATATTAACTTAAAAAAAATCAATATTAACTCAAAAGAAACTAGGTCTATTGCCTTCTACGCCAGTGCAACTTTGACGTCTGTTTTTAAAATGTTTGAGAAACAAGATTTACTTGATTGTGCCGAAGTTTTTAAAAATAATAAGTCTACTCCAAAAGACATAATTATTCATGGAATTCGCTTTCTTCTTGCCATGTACGGAGCTCCAAAAAAATTACCTGCATTGATAAGTTCCGTTACGTGTCTTTTGTCAAAGATACTCGGAACAAAAAAAGCAAGTGCAATTGGCTTCTCTTCCTCCAACCTCGGCTTCTGCACAACAACATCTTCGGGTATATTATCAAGTTCAAGTGTGGCTTGGTAATCAATTAGACCCAAAAGACTGAGGTTGGATGTTGAATGATAATGAATTAGAACCTGTCCAAACTTTACTTCCACCTGCACCGAAAAAACTCCTCAACACCATTTTTGCAATTGTAAAAAGGATGTAATGCCAAATGTGGCTGCAAAAAAGTTGGGTTGTTTTGTTCCTTAGCCTGTACAAGTTGTCAAGGCCAGCTTTGTTCTAATCCTGAATCTCCATTAGAAGAGGACTCATTTCATATAAACGACGAGACATCCGATCCATCGCCTTTGGACGAGTTTATTTTCACTCAGCTCGAAGAAGAAGAAACAGATGTAATAAATGATTATAATTCGGACCAATAATTTTATCACATTCTTTACAATAAACGACAATTTTTTTATTATTTATCAGTACAGATCAGTTTGTGGAATAGGCCTACCGGGAAACCACGTTAAAAAATGCGTCAAGTACACTACCTCACAGGTGACTTGGAAACGGGTGAATTTATGGAGCATACAATTTTCTTCGCTCATATCTCGAAACGGCGATTCTCACGAAAAAAGACAATGTCTGAGCTATTTTTATGATAAAACTCACCGTTTGGCTGAAAAAGCGAAAAACCCATTTTCGCGACATTTGACCTTGAATAACTTTTTTAGCAACAATGGGATTTTGGGGACTTTTTACCCTTTCTTTCTAATGGTATCCTGACCATGTCTACCAATTTTCAGATCTATGCGAATTTTGGTAACCTCACCTCTGTTATTTGGTCTAACTTGACCGGACTATAAGACTAGGGCTAGAGATGCTGTGCGAAGAGTGGAAGCATCAGCACCCCAAGATGATCCAGCTAATTTCTGAGAATATTATTCCTAGTTTTCAGTTTTAGGCTGAGATCATTTAAATTAGCCTTTTAATCTAATTTAACACCTAAGTATGTTGGATAGAAATTATGTTCCATAGGAGAATCATTGAAAGTTACAGCTAATTTCCTATATTTTTCATGATTATTCAGATGGAAACAAGATACTTCTGTTTTGTTGGGATTTGGACATAATCGCCACTCAATAAAATAATTCTTTAAAATTTTCAAATCAGATGACAGTATGTTTTCCAGAGTATGGAAATCCAAATGTTTGTAAGCAATAGCAATGTCGTCGACAGAAATAAGGAGCTAGAACTGATCCTTGAGGAAGACTGTTTTTCAATGTTTTGAAATTGCTACTCTTATTGTCAATAAAAACACGAAATCTTCTATTAGATAACATATTTTCTAATATTCGTACGATTTTCCCACATTTCAGATGGGTATAGAGTTTGAAAAATAATCCATCTATCCACACAGTGTCATATGCCGAAGATAAATCAATGAAAGCAGCTCCTGTTTTCATTCTATCTTTGAAGCCTGATTCTATGAAAGTTGTAAGGCTGAGAACCTGATCTGAACAATTTCTATTTTCCTAAAGCCTCCTAAAATTTTTGTAAAGCATTTTCTATGGAAGATTCAATTCTAAAATGAATTAACCTTTCTAATATCTTGAAAGGAACACTCAATAAAATGATGGGTCGATAACTACTAGGATCACAAGGATTTTTCCTCGTTTCAAAATACCTATTACTTTAGCCTTACGAAATTCAGAATATTGTTATAGAAAGACGATATCCAAGACAAGACCTTTTTTCTAAATGTTTGATGAATTCTGGATAAATTCCGTCAAAACCGTCGAGATTTTGTAGATTTGATTGCAGCCCTCAATTCATTTATTTATTTTATTGAATGGATGTGACACATGTTCTAAAGTAGCAGCTGATCTCCTGAATATGTGTAATTTTTTCTTCATATTCTTCTTTTTAGATTGGGATATATTAACTGATTCAGATACTTCAACTAGGCGGCGAGCGATTAATCTTGTATCAATTTTTGACGATGATGAGGCAAGGGGAGTAGCCTATTTTTCTCAATATACCCCATGAACTCCTACTCGAATGTGTGAAATTCATTTTTGATACAACACTATCCCATTGCAATACATTGCAGCCTCAGTATTAAAATAGATCAAAATCATTATCCCAATCTCTCGATTCAGAAGAGATCAAGTATAATTCTCCAGAAACTTCTACTGGTACTTGAAACCATGTATGATATTTTTAAGCTGAAACATTCCTTCATTTAAATTCAAATATCACAATTCCTTCGTATTTTTGTAGCAGAATGAGTCACCAAAACTACAGGAACTGAGGTACAATGATCCCTTAATTTCATCCTACAATTATGAAGAGAAATATAGATCAATGGTACAACCCGGTGAAACCGAATTTCAGCAGGACCAAGAACCAAGTGTTGAAGGAGAAGATTCTAAGGAGGATGTAGAAGGAACGGAAGAAATAGAGGTAAATTTCTATTCAAATCAATTGAACACAGTAAAATGAGAAATATCAAAACATGATTAAAATCGTTTTATATTCACCAGATAACTGATGGTTCAGAAAAGGATCCACAGGCAAGTCAGACACCTATAAGGGACAAAACCCGTTTACCTCTATATCCGAACAGAAGGTTTTACAACATACCAGTAAACACGAATTTTAGTGCAGTTCATGTACCAAGTAATGTATATGAAAGATGTAAGTATAAATAACAATACCTGCCTACTATATTTCTGAATGTCCAACTATCAGTTGGGAGTCCTACAGGACAAATTTGAATTCGATTATGCTTGACAAATTAATGTGAATTTTTTCCTTGCCGTATGCGGTCGTTTCTTTGCAATTTCGGCCTACAACGCTCCAGTAACTCTGTATAATATTCACTCTCCTTTTTCAAGATAGTCGATGAATATTAAACTACGCGCATGCTAAAATACCGAGGCCATAAGCTTTCCAGGCGATTGTTGTGCTTTATATATTATATTGTATATTATTATACTAGTAAGCGAGTAGATGCATAGGTCCATAGATCAATAAGCCCGTAGATCAATATAGGCCAGTAGATCCATAAGTCAGTAGTTCAATAAGCCCATAGATCAATATGGACAATAGATCAATGAAGCGCACAGAAACAGGTAATTGATGACGAGATATTGTTGATGATGGAGCTCGTGTTGAATGATTGTTTGGGCTATTACCATCATCTATTGTGGATGTAATGATTTCCGACGTTTCGATAGACATCTTCTATCTTTATCAAGGAGGAAAAGTAAGAAACCTTTTGAAAATTATCAATTTTCAAAAAGTCAATTGACAGAAGTCATGAAAGAAAATGAACGATGTTATATACTCATCTGTGATATGATGATCTTTTAAAGTTGGATCGAACTATCGGCGTCCAAACTTCTGGCAGATCTATAGATGGAGCACTTATGGAATCAGGTGTTATTTTTATAAATGCTTCTTCTTTGATTTTTCTTCTTGCAAGTTTTTCTTCTTTGGATATTATTGATGCTTCATCCCACTTTATACGATGATTCTCATCTACAGCATGTTGGACCAACCTGGATTTGTCGCTGTCTAGAACTCGTAGAAGCTTCTGATGTTCTTTTATTCGTACATTCAGAGGGCGTTTAGTTTCTCCGATAGAAGATCTTCCGCACTCGCAAGGTAATTCATTTATGCAGTTCTTTGTCCTTTGTGTCTCATTATTAGGCTTAAACTTTTGTAAGTTTAGCTCTGATAGTGTCTTGAGTTTTGAATGCAGTCGTTATGTTGTATCTATTTCCAATTCTTCTCATTTTCTCCGACAACTCTTTTTACATAAGGAATTTCGGTTTTAATGGTCTGATTTATATCTGTTGGTTCTAGTTGACTTTCTCTTGTTCGTCTAGCTTTTTCTAATACCTTTTTGGGGTAGCCATTGCTTCTAAGAGTTTTCGAGATGTTATTTATTTCTTCATTTTGGTCTTCTTCAGTGCAACAAATATTTATTGCTCTATCAAATAAACATTTTGCTACTCCCAATTTAGTGTTTAGTTGGTGGTTTGAATCAAAATGTAGATATTGTCCTGTGTTCGTTGGTAACAGGTTAAAAACACCCATTGAAAGCAAAGAAACTCAAAAGAACGTTAAGAAACACGGAAGATAGCGAAGAAATACGAAAGAGCGCGAAAGAACATGAAAGAACTGGAGAAAATATGAATACCCCGAAGAAACACGAAAATACGCAAAAAGCTTAATGGAACCCAAAAAAATCCGAAGGAACGCAAAAAAAACCGTTGAAAGCGAAAAAACATGAGAGAACTGGAAAAGACACAAAGAAACGGGAAAAAACACGAAAGAACCCTAAGAAACACGAAAGAACGCGAAGAAACACGAAAGATCGCAAAAAGCCGTAAGGAACCCGAAAAAAACGCGAAGGAACGCAAAAAACCCCGTCGAAAGCGAAAAAACATGAATGAACTGAAAGAAACTCGAAAGAACCTGATGAAACACGAAAAAACACGGAAGAACCCGAAGTAACACGAAAGAAAGCTAAAAATCCAAAGGAACTCAAAAAACCGAAAGCGCACAAAAAAACTCGAAGGAAAGCTAAGAACCCTGAAGGAGCACAAAAAAACCGAAAGCGCGCAAAAAATACTGAAAGAACTTCTAAATTGCACACCCTGTATTTCGATCGATTGCGAATTCATTGTAAATCACACACCCTGTATGACATTTCATTGAAATTAGCTCCCGTACGCGGAAAAACACGAAAACTTGAGAGAAAGACTGGTGAAAGTCGGCGCTAGGAATGCGCAACTCAGATGGGACACCCTGTATATGAATCGAAAATATTTTATCGAATTAAGAAACCGTAAGCAGAAACAGCCGAAATAACTCGATGGAAAGTATTTGTTAATAATAGGCATCGCTTAGGGGACACCCTGTATATAATTGATTCGCAGTGGGTGCTTTTTCCTTAAAAAAACCAAAGGAATATCATTTCTACTCGATCGATTCGCGATCGGTAAATTTTACAAAGGTAAAATAAGAATTATTGGATAAAGGTTTATACGTGTAACCATAAACAGTTCCATCTGTTCATGCATGAACTAAGTAGGTCCGATTTTCAATCATGAACTGGCCGAACCCGTTCTCGGACATCGAAATAAATTACGTCAAGATGGACAAAATAAAATCTGAAAACGGCTTATTTCAAATGTAAATTTCAATGTGTTATTTCGCTACTTGGATATAAAAATTGGTACCAAGAGGTAGGAAATTTACCGTAGATTCGATTTCAGGCAAAGACGTCGAGGCTCGTACCGCCCGCATGAAGCGAAAGCATCATCGGGGTTTTTGACGTTTCGCAGAGCTAGCGAATCTAAAAATTGCCGTTTTAGTTACATTATTTTCGCCAAGTTTTCGGGGGGCTCCGAAATTCTTATGGGTTTTAAGGAGACCTTTCGTCCTCGCTCTTGGAATATGTAGCGACTTCCGGACCCGGGGCGTTCCGGCTTCGGAGTTTATTTCCTTGTCCCAAGGGCACCTTTGGCGAAAAACGTCATTTTCGCGATTTTCGTTGGAAAATTTCCGGCACTTAAAGAGCGCCCGGGGGTTTTCGGTGTCGCTTCTCCTGCAATAGAGAGAGAGAGAGTTTCGAAATAATCTTCTCTGGTTCGTATCTTACTGCTATATTATTTAGACATATTCAATATTAAGTCTACTACTCAATGTTTCCATTGCTATAGGTAAAATTGTATTTAATTTTTTATTTGTAGCAAAAGACGTGCTTACTGGAATCATTTGGTCAGAGGAACTTGACAAAACTTTCCGTAACAATTACAAACTAGATCCCACCCTATCCTGGCAGTACTTTGGCAGTTCAACAGGTTTCATGAGGCAGTTTCCAGGTATGTATAGTTTGTTGCAATTTAACACCCATACATCTATTCTTCCTAATTTCAGCAATGCAATGGCACGAAGAGCCTTTAGATCTATACGACTGCAGAACGCGTTCTTGGTTCATAGAAGGTGCATCTTCACCGAAAGATGTTATAATTTTGGTCGATAGATCAGGATCTATGACTGGAGTACGACGAGAAGTAGCTAAACACGTGGTGCATAATATTTTGGACACGCTTGGCAATAATGACTACGTCAATATCTACACTTTTAGTAATACAACAGATCCTTTGATAGATTGTTTTGATGGCATATTGGTACAGGTAGGTTTTGAGTACTTGTCTGATTAGAAATGTGAAATAAATTATCAGTATCATAGGGGAGGGGAGATTTATCATTCAATAGTACTACATTATTATTATAATAGTTGAGGATAAACTTTTTAACTCAAAATAAAAAAATTATAATAGGCTCATGCTTGTGAATTCGGATAAAAAGATTAGATTAAATTAAATTAACGAAGTACTGTTCATATAAAAGAAAACTAAGTCCACCAATGAAAATGAAACACGCACATCTAACTGGTCACAAGTATCTACCGGAGCTCCATGCGTCCCATCTGTTTTTGAAGCTGTTGCACTAGGGGCGTTGACGAGACTGTGGGGCAACATATTCCATACCCGAAATACTCTGTTGCTCAAGAAATTCTCTCTGCTTCTGGTGAAAAATCGTTTCCTACTCAGCTTGTATCCGTGTCCTCTTAGATTATCTCTGTCTAATGAAAATAGACCAGACATGTCAACACCGAAAAACCCCTTCAAAGCTCTAAACGTGGTCAGCATATCTCCCCTTATCCTACGACTTGAGAAAGTATCCAATCCCATTATGGAGAGCCGAGTTTGGTAGTCAGGTCTTATGATACCGAATGGGATTCGAGTTGCTCTCCGTTGTACATGCTCCAGCAGATCTGCATCTTGAACAAAGATGGGATGCCATACTGGATCGGCGAATTCCAATATGGGGCATATATACTTCTTGTAGAGCGATGGTAATGTGCGAACATGGCAACGGTTGAAACACTTCTGAATGAGGTACAGAGACTTCTTAGCCTTATTCGTCACCCGCACTATATGCGATCTCCACAGCAAGTCAGCATCAATTGAAACCCCCAAATCAACATGTGATGTGCAACATTCAATCGGATTTCCGTCCAGATAGTAGATCATTTTGGGGTTGTTACTACTCAAATGCAGGACAAGGCACTTAGAAAAATTCAGAAGCAACAGTCATTCCTCCGTCCACCTCTGAATGATATTACAGTCTTCCTGAAGGGTATCACGATTAGTATTAGGGTAGTTATAAAATTTCACATCATCAGCATAGAATGCACTCTCAGATGATATCAAACGAGGTAGATCACATACCTAAACTAAAAAGAGCAGTGGCTCCAGAACGGAACCCTGAGGAACTCCACTACTCAAAGATCTGAAGGAAGATCTCCCTGAACCTGAACCAAAAGCATCCCTCGGATTCCATAATGTTCCAACTTATGAAGTAGTCGTCTGATTGGCACCCTATCAAACGCACACGAGAAATCTAAGTAAATTACATCGACGGGGGTTCTACTATCTAAAGCTGCAGTCCACGAACCAACGCTACTCAAAAGATTCATTAAAACAGATCTGCCAGGTACAAAACCATGCTGTTCGGGCGGTATCACAGAAGTGTCCAACAGAAACTTTGCCGGTTCCGATGTAATCATCCTCTCTAAAATCTTGAGTACAGCAGATATTAAGCTAATGGATCTGTAGTTTTTACATAAACGGCTCATTGGGGTACTCCTGTTATGAGTTCAGTTATTGATCTAATTTGCTATCTGCTGAAATTTAGAGGCTCTTCTACTAAGCTGATGTTTCCTCAGAGAAACTCTACAAGATCCTCAAACGCGTGGTTTCATTCTATAAATAGTTATGATCTTTTGGTGCTGTCATTTCCCTCTAGAAACTGGTTCCAATTATCCCAGTTACCTCTTCTGGAGTAAATGAAGATAATAAGCTTTGCCAAGATACTGAATTCTCAAGGACTGCAGCAGTTCCAGATCTACTCGAACGTTCTTGATTCGAGCACATTTAGATCTGCGAACAAGTTGAAGTAACTGGGGATTAAATTAGGTGGATATGGTGGATGCAGAAGTAATTCGAATGGAAATTCATACAATTTTGATATGGCAGCTTACTACTTATAACAGGCAACATTCTCTTGGTGAAAGAGCACCTTGATCTGCAGTTCTGTCGTCTTTTGGCAATATTCTTTTGTAAATGCACCAATAATGCAATAGTATCCTCTGTCCATTGTTTATCCTTCTCAAGGTAGTTGATGAACTGCTATAACCCAAAGTGTTGCCGAATCATTTATTAGGAAAAATACCAATTTTTTTGAACATCAATATACCCCCTCTTATTTAGGGACTGTTCATTTCTAATGTTCTTATTTTTCATACAGGCAAACATGGCGAACGTACGTCTTTTGGCAGAGAGTATGACAAACTTCAAAACAGAACAAATAGCCAACTTCTCTCTGGCCCTGATCACAGCTTTCGAAATTTTGAAGGATTATAGGGAGAGCAAGCAAGGTGAAGTCCTAATTGTGATAGAAAAAGAATTTTTACAATATAAACTGTTCTATAGGTGCTGGATGTAATCAAGCTATCATGTTAGTAACTGACGGTGTTCAAAACAACTACACCGATATTTTCGAACAATATAATTGGGTTAAGCCATTTGTCAATGTCAGAATCTTCACCTATCTGATTGGAAGAGAAGTTTCAAATGTCAAGGAAGTGAAGTGGATGGCATGTGCCAATCAAGGTAGACCGAAGTTTCTCCTGCAGCTATCAAATCGAAAAATGCAGAATATCTATTATTATTATTATCATTAGCTAATTTATCATAATTAAGTTCACTCAGCCCCACCTAGTATTGGTTTTTTTTTTAAATTCTTTTGCATCTCCAAGAATCACTTTCAACTGAAACCTATGCTTTGCTCAGGTTATTTCACACATCTGAGCACCTACGCAGAAGTCAGAGAGGAAGTTCTGCAATATATTCCAGTCATGGCCAGACCGATGGTTCTTAATCCAAACCATAAACCGAATCCCACGTGGACGCCCATCTACGCTGACGTCACAGATCCAAAACTCACGAACTGGCTTTGGATAAACAGAGAGAGGAACAAGCAGAGAGAAAGGTTCTTGGGATATCGTCCAAACAAAACTCAGATATCGCCTGATGTTCTGGACAAGAAGTTTGTCCATCAGCAGAAGGCTGTAAGTTATTCATGTTGCTCATATTATACTTAGTGTAATTTTTAAAACAAAAAGAAAAATATTGGGAACTTTAGTTTTCAGGAAATGCCTCTCGTCTGCTAACCCATTTTGAAAAATTTTTATTAACGGGTCACCCAGAAACCGCGCCTACATGTTTCTCTGAAATAAAACACAAACTATTTGCAATTTTTTCAAGCTGTTTTTTGTTATTAAAAGTATGATCCATTACAATTAAAAATGAAATAGAATATCATTCAAACGATTGCGTCTGCAGACATCAATCCGAATATCGAAATTTCAATAGCTTTCCGACATGTTGCTGGTGTTATTTCACAAATAGCAACTTGAAAGTTGTTCTTTAGATCAGTAATTGTTTGTGGCTTGTTAGCATACACTCGACTTTTAAAAAACTCCACAAAAAATATCTAATAGTGTAGATCACCTGACCTTGGAGCCCAATGCAAATCTGCATTTCGTGAAATTACACGTTGAGGAAATCCATTCACAAAGAAATCAGAATCAATGACAAGGGCCCAAACATCACCTAATACACCATGAAACCTAATAAATATTTCATAATAACAGTATTAATTTACAAACATAACACAAAAATACTAAATTCCCTGAACCAATCAAGTTCCTAATGCTATTCATCAACATAGTTTAATAAAATGGACAAACAACTAATAACATTTAAAATAGTCAGAATACTTGCACAATATATTCTAGAGTCACTCAACGTAAGATGGCTTCGTTTTCAAACTCTCACAAAGGCAATAACACATTTTTTGGGTCTCACTTCTTCTCTCACAACTCAACTGATAATCGCCATCGTTCACTTTGCATTTTTTCTCTACACCGACGCACTGGCACAGCTCGACGTTAACACCAGACAGTGAGAGCCGCGCTCTTCTTCTTTTTTCTTCGATTCTAACCATAGAATTTACTTCCACGGTTTGGTAACCGTCAGTGGCGTATCAGCATAGGGTGGAATGAGACTATGATTTTTTTGTATTAAAAAAAACTAGGATGTTACAAGCGCTTTCCAAATGGGCATGTTCCCACCAGACAAATAGAGCAAATGGCTCCGTAGACGACGCGACGCGTTCAGGCCGCCCTGCTAATTGTTAGTAAAATTTGTTTAACCGTGACTAAACGATGCAGCATTTGTGTTGAAAAGGGGAAAACAATTCGAACATAAAATGTGAGGCCACAAGTAATTATTGATGTTATATTATTCTCGAAAATAAATTTATTTGCAAATATTTTTGCTTTTTTTCCCTCATATGTAAAACGGTAAACTGACTTTTGACACACCCTGTATACACTGGATGAGTCTTTGACCACTGCGTTTATTTTAACCATAGATTCTTGACGTTAAAAGAAACATTTTCTTCCTATAACATTTTTCCAAATTGGGCCCCGTTCAAAAGATATAGGGTGTTGAAATTTCATAAAAAAATTGCATTTTCATCTGTAATATTCAAACGACGATAACAATTGAAATGATCTCTTGTAGAAGTTTTTTGCTAACAATAATGTATATTTTGGCATCAATAGATTTATTCCATTTCTTGTGGGTTTCTCACTATTACTGTACAGATTGTGTTGCGATATTCTCGCAACAAAGGACAGTTCTTGGAATTTAGAGCAGCTGCCGTTACTTCCAAGAACCCTTTCTATCGGACGGAATTTTGGGAATCCCTAAACTTAGCTACCTGTACGACCTCTCTCAATTATTCAAATTCATTCTCTCTGTACACTTCTTGTTTAACTACCAAGGTGTACAGTTCTACAATAAGTTCTCCTTTACCAATTTACTTTCACCAGTCTATAACGGCACTCAGAACTACAAGTTCCTCTTAAAATATTTCGAAATAATCTGTTTTCGGGTCAGTTAGGTACCCTAGTTCATTGTGTATGTGAATTACTCAGTGGAAATTCTCTACGTAAAAGAAACAGGTTGTGAATTGTGAATTACATATCGCCAAAGCACAATTCATCAGTGGAAGTTTGAGAAGCTTTATCCAAAGTGGCTGCATCTTACTTTACAAAGTCTACCTCGACGATTAGAGCAGAGCTATAGTGATTTCCAAAACAACAAATGAGGTCAGATCTCTTTATTGTTTAGTAGTACCAGAAGTGCCCAAGATTGAGCAAAGAAGTTCAAATACTTTGACGTTGTAGGCAATTTAAAAACCCTTTTTGTGAATGTGAACTCAGGTGCCGAACGTTATGTAACTATTCTTATCTGTGAATACATAATTCTGTTATAACTACAAACTTGTTTTTATTCACCTTGCAAACATCTTTTCTACCAAAGATAAATTTTTGGATCTACTGTTATAGTATAACCAGCGACTCAGGAAGTGCGCTTCTCTCTCATTAAGCGGGTGATTATTAATATTTCTAATTTTGTACCCGCACAGATTGGTTAAATTGCATGAAAAACAAATATCACTCGAACTAAAGGTCCGTATCTTGTACTTCCTAGAATCATTAGTCTTTTTGCAGATAAAATCATTCCTCATCTTTTTTCTAAATTGCACCATTTTGAGATATTTGAAGTTGAAAGAAATTGAATCGATATATATATATATTCTTTTGAACTTTTGGCTGACA
Source organism: Micraspis discolor (assembly GCA_030674115.1). Taxonomy (NCBI): domain Eukaryota; kingdom Metazoa; phylum Arthropoda; class Insecta; order Coleoptera; family Coccinellidae; genus Micraspis; species Micraspis discolor. The sequence continues at coordinate 28,653 of JARTUT010001874.1, read as the reverse complement.
ATATTTAATTAGCATATATATATAATCATGTGATGAAACATGAGTTTCATCATTTCTTAGAGGGAGAATAATGTTTTTAAGCAATTCAGATTCAATAGTAGATGCTGTGGAAGGTAATTTTCATTCAAACTAAACTGGACTACAGAGGGTATTTGGCCAATGTGAAAACTTAAAATGCTTATAACTTTTTAACGCAGCTGAATATTGAAAAACGGTATGGGAAAAAAGTGTTTTTTTGATCTCAAGAACCTATGGATAACATTATACTATAAAATAATGTATAATAAAATTTGCTTGTAAGAAAACGAATTGACGTGACAGATGCCACTAAGACAGTGACAGACGACAGCCCGCCAAAAGTAGCGTACGAGCACCGAGGTTATAAATAGCGGACCAACAACGTTCCAGACGAGTCGGTCATAGACGAGAGTCGATAGAGAACAGTAGATAGGGAAGTACGTCCAGTGGAGAGATTGAGGGTCGGCAGCCAGTCACAGGCTTGAGTTTAATTGTGTTCGATTTTATTGAGTTGTAAAACGGACAATAAACAGTTTAAAAGTTGAGTGTTTGAGTAAATAACGGCAAATACCTTACATGCTCATGAGTAAAATGATAAAATGCTGCACTAAACATGCATATTCTTCATAACCCATTCCTATAAAGTCACAATAGACATAAGTTAAACCAGTTGAAAGCATAATAATAAATCAGAGTAATCTTTTAATATATGTAACATGTGAGTTTTGCCGAATTTCATATCGTTCAATTGAAATTAAAAAAAATTAATAGAAATTCTCCAGAAACCTCATTAACACTCTTCATATCATCAATTTTTTTTTTATAGAAACAAGATAACTATGGTGACTTACAAGTTTACCATATGATGACCTCGGTGTCTCTACCGGTGTACGACAAGAAACAACGCAAGGTAAGCTTTGGATTTTAGATAATAATAAACGAACCATTTCTCTTCTGTGTATGTTTTATATCTTCAATCATGTACATAGTGTCATTTTCTCAGAATTTTACAGAAAAAGTTCGTATAAACGAAGCCGTTTGGATTGATGTTGTAAGAGAGGTAACAACGATGAAAACAAATTTTGTCTATTGCTGTCTTATAGATACAGAGTTAGATTTAGGACATCTGTTAAAATCCGAGTTGTGTTGAGATTTTCGACAAATTAGTGGGTGATTTTTAAAAAATGAATCCTTGGAGTTAAGTGAAAATAAATATTTTATCATTCAATTATTTTTGTATGAAAATAACGTAAAGTTTCATTTTTGATAGCAGATAATACATAGACCTATAAATTGAAAACCACCGTTTCACTTCTTAATCAATCATCAATCGGAATAGGTAGAAAACAGAAGAGGCGATGTCAGAAGAGTACGGCGGGTGGGGTTGGAGGTCCCATTTCAATGTTTCCAGGTATGTTTCACGACCTTGAAACATGTGGCCGAGCGTTGTCATGCAGAAGTAAAGGGTTTCCCACGGAAAATTTCGAATTTAAAAAGGCTATAAAAAGATCGTCTCGATAGATTTCAATGATCAAACATTTATTTGAAAGCGTAATTCATAACATTATTTGTGAAAAATTTTTCGGTCAAATGTCCACCACGGCTGACTTGGCAGTACCCCATTCGAACTGTCCAATTTTTCAGTACATTTTCGAATGTTCCCGGTCTTGTGGCAGCAATGGAAACTTTAATTTCATGTTTCAAGCCATCAATCGTGCTTGGCTTGTTGGCGTGGCAAACGCCTTTGACCGCTTCCCAAAGTTAATAGTCTAACGGTGTTAAACCGCAGCTTCTTGGAGGCCAATTCGCATCACCATTTTTGCCGATTATGCAATTTTCGAAGATGGGGCGCAAACCATCGACCGTAGCATGGGCTGTATGGCACGTAGTCCCGTCCTGTTGAAACCAAATATCGTCCAAATCATACTCTTCCATTCGACCGAAAAGTCAATCAGTGAACGCCGTTGACAGTTACGGCGGTTCCTTCATCATTTTCGAAGAAGAATGGGCCGATGATACCGATGGATCAAAATCCGCACCAAACAGTCACTTGTGGATGCATCGGTTTTCCTCGACGACGTGCGGGTTTTCTGTGCCTCATATACGGCCGTTTTGTTTATTAACATAACCGCCGAGGTGGAAATGAGCCTCGACGGAAAAGATCATTTTTCGATAAAAATCACCAAACGATCTTTCGCCCAATTTGGGAACCGTAGACGGTTCGGATGATCAATTAGATTTATCTGTTGAGCCAATTGAACTTTATTTCGCTTCAGGACAAGGTCTTTGCGCAAAATTCGGTGCGTAGTTGACCGACTCTTGCGCTCGATGACAAATTGATGTGGATGGCCTTTCACGAACACTTTGTTCCATCGCAGCGATGTTTTCGGTTGACCTTTCTGGAAATGGACGTTTAAGTGTTGTTTTATCCAGCATTGATCCAGTTTCAATCACACGACTCACGAATTGCCGCTTATATGCCTTCGGTGGCAAATCTTTTTGTCAAATATTTTTTCAAATTTCTCATAGTTTGCGTTGGTGATTCACCACTTTGGAAATAATTTTTAATATTTCCCAGCTTTCCTCAAGCGAATAGCGACCCATTTCGTAAATGTCAGGCATATTACTAAATATGTGACACTTCCCCGATGACAGTTGACGTCTCCGATGTCAAATTATCATAACTTCAAATTGGGAACAGAGCGCCTCGGTGGTCTAGTCGGCTAAAGAGTCGACTGGAGTTTCGTAGGTGGGGCGTTCGATTCCTCATGTCATGGTTGTTGTGTACGTCCAACGTCCACTTCACAAAAACAGAATTAATAATAATACTACGTAGAGACTGTACGCATAACCTAGCTGTTGGCACATATAAAGAGAAGGAAAAAATGGAAACACTAGATGGGACACGCTTTATTATCTTGTCGTGTCTTCCGCGTATTGCGGGCGTTTTTCCTTCAATGCTCGACTCAAACGTATTAGTTACGTCCGATAGGGGCTCCTGTAATGGTTTCGCCTGGTTGCAGGAGTTCATAGTACACTACGCCAAGCTGGTCCCACCAAATACACAGCATCAACGTCGAGCCTTGAATGTTAGGTTTCGCTGTCGAAGTTGATGCATTGCCAGGAAGCCCCACGATTTTCTTCCCTTCGCGTTGTCATAGTGTATCCACTTTTCATCTCCATCTCCGGTCATGATGAACAGTCGAATCGTTCTATCTACAACTTTATTACATTCTCCATGAAGTAGAATGAGATTTAAATAATCTTCATTGGTAAAATTAGGCATAGTGATCGATTTTATAACTTAATACGAATTATCACCAAATTAATAGTAAACACAAAATGCTACTGAATAAACAGGAATTTGGCAGATGTAATTAATGATATCTATCATTAAAAAAAGAATGTAAAACATGGTAAGTTTTTATATATGGTTCATAAGGAAATATTTATTTATCACTGGAGAGAAAGCCGATGGCCGATTCATGGCTCAATTCATTGAGTACAGAGAATATGCAAACGCGGATGGGCAAATATCGAAGGAGTTCTGGGAAAAAATTCCTCTGACATTTAGAATAAATTTTCGTTCAAATCATAGACGTTATATACTATGGACTCATGATACTAGGACTAACAGATATTCTCACGCGCATATCGGTAGTGACGTCATCAAGAGACCCTGGTTGGTTGTTAGAACTGATCAGAGATGTCTCCACATGCTGTATATAACCGGAGGTGGTCTATGACGTTGATATTAGTGTTCTGTGACGTTTAACCTTAAATATAAATAACTTTGCGTTTGACGTCTGCTTTTATTTGTATGTGTATGTGTATTGTGAAAGATAAATTATATTCACATTATTCGGCGAAACCTAGAAAACGACGATTTCGAATAAGCCAATAGGCTTCTTATCTCTTGCTGACGTCATGCGCGAAGTTTACAAAACTCGTTCTTCTGGACATTAAAATTAAACTATGCAATGTAAATCTATGCTGGAGACATCTCTGTCTCCTCTAACGAACCAAAGGGGTCTCTTGATGACGTCATGCGCGAATTTGTTCTAAACTCGTACCCCAAGTGAGCTTATCTCTTAGTCCTAGTATCATGCTATGGACTAAGTGTCTTCTGGCTTTTGTTAAGATTTCGTCCCGGTAGACACAAGAGAGAGACGATCTTGCGTTTCATCGGTACGAACAGAGAGAAAAGATAAGGGCAACCTGTCACAATCGTGATTGATGAGATTTCAGATAGATGTAAACAAAAGGAATTGTCGTAAATCAGGGTTGACAGGTTGCCTAAAACGTTCCATCACTCTCGTATTCAGGACCTCTCTCTCTCTCATTATCGGCCCATAATATATAACGTTTATGGTTCAAACCAACATATGGAGACCCTAAAAAATTTAAATTTTGTGTTTTCACCTACTATATCATTTTAACTGGTCGAAAATCTCAACACCAATACATCGGAATTGTTTATGGGGCGCTAGGAAGATAGAGGGTTCCAAGTTTGAGTTCTTATTCTCAAGTTTCTCTGAATTGATTATCTTTTATATACAGGGTGTCCGGGGAATAACTCTACGTATTCATACCAGAGATAGAGTGGGACTAGCTGATTACGAATTGACTATAAAAAATTAATTTCTGGATTTCCCTAGAAAGCTACAGGGTGATATTTCAGCTTCATGAAAATACCAAGACCATCATAAAATCCAAACTTATTGACGGATATTAATGAAACTAGGTAAATGCTAAGGTCGAGTCTGAAAGATATCAATTATTCCATTATTCCAGGGCCGGACTCATTAATATTCATTTATAGTTTTCAGGGTAAAAAACACTTTGTGTTTCGAATTACAAATAATTGATTCGCTTTTTAGAAAGAAGTTAAATTATGCTTCAATTTGTGATATCTCTTAAAATTGTCACATCAACAATTATTTAATCATGAAGTTTTGAATTTGGATAAAGTTCGATAAATTTTAATTTATTTTCCTGAACAGGACTCAGTCATTTTGTGGGGGTCAAAAATAAATAATGAACTTTCTTGGAAAAGTCACTGAAGGTGAGGAAAACTATAATAATTTGTTGATATACTGGGTGGCCACCGCAGAAACGGATCTCATTGCGATGGAGTTAATGAAAGTAAATTTCGAAAAAAAAATTGGTGATGTGTATAGGTTAAACATAAGCATATTTCAATATTATTTGAATATATACCGGATGTTAGACAACAAAGATATAAGTAGACCAAAGTGACACTTCTTCCAATGTAAAAACCTCTAACTGAATTAGTAAATCGAGTAGAATGAGTAGTGATTTTTCAATTTATTAGTGTTTCTTTAAAGTTTACTTATTCAATATTAAATATTATGAAGTACTCAGAGAAAGAGGAGATATGATTTTCAGTTTGGGAGAATGTAACAAAATATCTTACTAGATTCAAAGATTCAAGCTCAAAATGCTCAGAAATGAAATTTCCTTCAAGATAAAATAAGAATTCCTATAACATATTCTGTTATAAATTTCAAACATTTTGACAACTGCAATTTAAGATTGTTCGTTGCATGTTTTGATTATGATAAAATAGTGAAATTATCAAAATGGCCAATTTCACAAATAGAGAATATACTGATATGATGTTCGTGTATGGTAAATGTGAGGAAAATAGTCCAGCTGCTGTGAGAGAGTATCGTCTGAGATTTCCGACGAGCAGAATTCCCAAACACCAAACATTTTTTGCAGTATTTGATTGTATCATTGAGTATAAATCTATCTAGAGGGGAAACGCAGTTCAAAGAAATGAAGCCAGGAATTTACTAGTACGATTTCTGGTTTATAGATGGACTGTATGTTTCTGAAAATGAATGTATTTGTTCTATACAGCATCTAACGGAGAGTTACTGAACTATTAGACGATGGCCAGGGCCGGCTTCAGAAAATATGTTGTTCTTCACGAAGATTCATAGTTATTTCATGTCCATATATGTTCTTCTGAACTAAGATTCAAGGAGAGGCCAAGATAGTAGCATTATAAATTGAATCCCTCATATCATGATTTATCCGAATTTCTCCCATGTATGTTATGTCATTAGATCTTCTCAGTTATGATTTTATATATTATACTTGTGTTTTTATAGAATTTCAGGAAACACTTCTTTGAACGAACATAAGATTTCGAACTGAAATGGCGCGTTTACATTCGGCTATCATTTTCAACTTAAAAATGAAAATCGTGAGGGTTTATTCACAATGAATGTAACGTAAACGCAACCATAAAATATCTTCACATTAATGGAGTTTCACACATTTTAGGCAATTATGTAACTTAATAGACAATAGACGGTCCCATAATAATTTAACTTGCGCTGTATTTTGTAATGAATATGAATTTGAATATTGATTAAATAATGATTAAACTGGAAAATATGAAAAGATTCTATGCGTTATATTCATTGTGAACGAGCGCTAAAATGCAGCTCTTTCTATACTATGTAATTTAAAATACTATGACAGACTTTCTGCTGTCATTATATCTTACGAAAATTGTTTAAGAGCACTAGCGTGAGGACGGCGTTTTAGGGCGCATTAAAATCGTCATTTTAATATACACAGATTATTGAAAAGTAAGTCAATATATCTAAATAATAAAATATTCTGAGAGGTGATGTCGAATAAATCCGGTCCTAGCTCAGACCAGCTCCAACAGAGAGACCAAGTCGCTGCAACCATAAATACAATGAAATAATATTACCGTGTTTACACGCTTGAGACCGCCACTTTACTGGTAGAATTTTTGGCTTCATTTCTTTGAACTGCGTTTTCCCTCTAGGTAGATTTATACTCAATGGTTGTATAGCGCAATATGGTAGAGTGCCAGATAGAAGTATCGCCAAATAATTCTAGGAAGAGGTGATGAAGTACTCCAATTAATTCAAGCACAACCTTCAACTAGTATAAAGAGAGTAAGTGCACAATTACATTTGCCGAAGCATAAGGTGCACAGAATAATCAAAGAGGAAAATATGTACCCGTACCACATACAACAGGTACAACGATTGGAACCTGGCGATAATGTCTTAAGACTGAATTTTGCACATTGGATAGCAAATCACAGAGTCACTTTGTACAGAACAATATTCAGTGATGAGGCTCAATTCAACAGAGATGGTGTGTTCAATACAGGCCGAAAATAATCCACACAGTATAAGACTGAGAAAATCACAACAAAAAATTTCAGTAAATGTTTGGTGCGCTGTGATAAACAAACATTTTTTTGACGGTCGCCTTACAAGTGCGATTTATCTAGATTTCTGGCAAAATATTTTACCCGGCATGCTACAAGGAATAAATTTAGAGGAATTTATTTGCAGCCTGATGGAGCGAAACCTTATTTTGACTTGGAAGTTAGAAGTTACCTCGACAATACCAATACATATCCAAATACGTGGATAGGTCGAGGAGGACCTATTCCATGGCCTCCTCGATCTCCAGATTTCAACCCACTAGACTATTTTGTATGGGGAAAATTGAAGGGTATGGTATATTCTGAGGAAATTCAGTCGTCAAGAGAACAGCACATGAATAGAATTACCAACTATTACGACATTTTAAGAAATAATGGCGATATGATTCGCAAGGCTGTATCCATTTGAGCATTCGGCAAGAGAAATGTATTACAAGCTAATGGTTTTCATTTCGAACCACTTCTAAAATAACGTTGAATCAGCAAGTCGTTCGTTGCTATTTTCATTTTTATCAGGTACTCTTTACTGTATTTTAGTTTCTTTCATTTGTTGTTGTTTAGTTATGGAATGTGCTTATCAAAGCTCTGAAGTTTTTTGAATATTTTCTACTAACACCTTCGCATTTTATATTCAAACATGTGATTTTCAGTTCTCTTCATGGTGAAAATTTCAATTTATCCAATTTTATCCAAATTCATAATGAAATAATTGTTGATGTGACAACTTTAAGCGATATCACAAATCGAAGAATAATTTAGCTTCTTTCTAAAAACCGACTCAAATATTTGTAATTCGGAATACAAAGTGTTTTTTTACCCTGAACACTTTAAATGAATATTAATGAGTAGGGCCATGAAATAATAGAATAATTGATGTCTTTTAGACTCGACCTTAGCATGTGTCAATAACCTCTCAAGTTTCAATAATGTCCGTCAATAAGTTTGGATTTCATGATGGTCTTAGTATTTCCATGAAGCTCGAATATCACCCTGTAGCTTTCTAGGGAAAACCAGAAATTAATTTTTTATAGTCAATTCGTAATAGCTAGTCCAACTCTATCTCTGGTATGAGTATGTACAGTTATTCCCCGGACACCCTGTATATAGTAATGTTATTTTTGTAATTGAAATTCTCCTGAAACGGCTAGAAATCATTCGAACTTGGATCACTCAGTATAGCAAAAATAATAAGAAGTGTCGTGTGAAATACAAAACAACTTAGTTGTCAAAAGGTAGAAGCATTAGGCTATTGTTTGCTATTATGTATAGTGAAATAGGAAAATCAGATTGTTTATATCACATGGTAGATTTCAAGATGATGAATTTGACATAAAATGTCATATTGTCTGAATTAGATTAGATAAAATTCCTTTGTACTCATTACTATGTTCAAATTCCTGTTTTGTATACTCATCGTTCAGATCACCAGAATATCTTTGGCGAACGAGGATTCCAATAACTATGAATTAAAATGGTTTAAGTCAAAAACAGAAACGGAAAAAGGATTCATAGAGAAATTCGATGTAACATCGTCTGTTAATGAAAATTATACTTGTTACATCTCTAAAGAAAAACCAGGGGATATATCGGCAAAGTCGACGTATGAAGGTCCAGCTGCTATTGATTTCATAGAACATCTCTTCAACAAAGAAATATGTTCTTACAGATTAGATCCTTATTGGACGTATGAAATTTGTCATGGTAAATCAATTCAACAATATCATGAAGTATTAGATGGTCCAAGGTTCAAATTACAACAATATACGTTAGGAAAAATGGGGGTCAAAGAACGAGAAATCGTGTTACGAAAAAAGAAGGAAGAAGAAATGAAAATAGGAAAAACTCGACTTTCAAACCAAAAACGAAAAGAGTTAGAAGCAAAAACTTACCTTACGTCGAAATTGAAATGGCTGACGGTTCAGTTTGTGAGTATAATAGAAGAAAACGGAGAAAATCTATTATTTATTACATGTGTGATTTAAAATCACATCATGCAATCGAAGATGTGAAAGAAATAGCTTCATGCGTTTATGAAATAATGATTTTAACCCCACTTTTATGTGCTCATCCCGAATATAGACCAAAAGAAACAGTTCCGTCTGCTATAGAGTGCTATGCTAAAGGCAGTTCACCCAAGATTCCTTACAATTTAGCCAAAGTCCTATGGGAACGAAAAATAATAATCGAAAAGGCTGAAAGAAATGAACATAAAATAGGATATAAACCTTATAGTAAGAAAGCAAAAGATCCACTTGCTTCAGGTACCGATAAAGTTTTCATAGCAGATTTTTGGAAGGAAAAAACTGTTTCATTGGTGGTACAGGAGATTGGAAATACGAGTTCTGCTTCGGAAAATACCTAAACCAATACATAAATGGCGTTTTCGGATTAAAAACTACGGTATGTCTTGGAAAATTCGTGCTGGATAAGCATCTACAATGGATAAGGGATAGACCTTATAAACGTCCTAAGCCTTTGGGATATAGAAGGTACATAACCCAGTTTTATACAGATGGCAGCATCAGTAATATCACTGGAAGACCCAGACAGACAGAAGTTAAATTGAAGTGTTTGGAGAATTCGTCCAATAAGAATGCTTTGGTGATGTATATGTACGAAACACATAATGGAGAGTATCTTTTGGGAGTTGAATCACCCATTTTGTGTCACGTGATTGCTTTGGCCAACGAAGATGGTGTTATTTTATGAAAAGTACCTAGTTAATCTTTGTCACACTCTCTTCATTAAAAACAAACTATTTCAAGAAGGTCTATGTAAATTGATTTGTAGAATAGAATATTTTTCATTCAAGTTACATTATTATTTAAACATAGAAGTGGTAAAAATTATGTTGAGTTCATTCTACCAGATTTGACTGGTTTGATTATACACCAAGGTCATACTCCAATGCTAAGGTTTTTTCCAACTGATTGCTTTCCTACTTCCCATTCATCAAAGATCAAAGTGCACAGATCTGTGTACAAGGAACGATTGCCTCTCACATCATGTTTAGGGTAAAGTGAGGGAATGACGGCCGCTTAAGGATATTTGATTATAAAATCATTGTCGAAGATATTTTAGGGCCCTCATAGGAAAAAAAATGAAACAATACAATATGCTTGACTCATTTAAGTAGTAGAAAACAAAACATTTAATTATAAAAAATAAAAATAAAAGGGTAAAATGGCCGGGATTCCCCTGCACACATGGGGTATTACCGGCCTTCATTTACGAACCAAAATCGTGTATAAATTTCTTTTCCTTCGATAAATTTGAGCAGGCTTTGTGTGTGTGCCCTTGACCCCAAATAACACACCTTAGCCAAATTTTCCATTTTACCAAATTCTCCGCACGCAATACAAATATCTTCATTGACGTCTTCTGTTTCTACTTCCTCATTTTCTTCATCTTTTTCATAATTCATCAATGGTGCTGATCTCTTAGACTTCTTTCTCGGTGCAGATATTTGAAGTTTTTCCTGAAACGCATTCCTTTTCGCGTTTTTAGTAGGTTTATATGCTTTATTGTTTGCTAACTGAATATTGTCAGCAAAAAGTTCAAAAGAATATATATATATATACAGGGTGATTCCGGAGGAGACCGTCAGATTTTAGGTGAAGTATACAGTAGTCAATATAGTTACGGAACAATGTTGGGTTTATGATTCAGGGCCTTCATTGAGAGTCTACAGGGTGATTTGTCCGATTCGACCGATTTTTTTTTTTATTCATAACTTTGATATGGCTTGATCAATCTTGATGAAATTTTCAGTATAGAACAATATGATTATCTTCTTTCAATAATTTCAACAGCTCTTCAAAAATACAGAATGGGAATTATGATAAGTTCAGATTAAGTATGCAGGTTGAAACCACCCTGTACGATCCGATTTAGAAATTTTCTACTTGCTTCAGATTCTACCATAAGTTTACATTACTGGAGCGTTTTTATTTTTTTTGGCACACGTCCATTTTTCCTAGAAAAATTTTTCAAAGATGAACAATATCGTTTTTTCGCTCCAAGGCATTGAGAATATTCTGAACTAGATGGTAAAGCTGTATCGTCCAATAATACAAAGCTCTTCCTGAGTCCTAAAATAAATTTTCCAAATTCGAAATTCATTTTTGATCGCTCATATTCAGATGTATAAAATCATTTAATTCAAAAAATTTCTTTATACGTACGTGAACCAAAAAAATCTACATACTACTACTACAAATACAGAATAAACATTCGAAACATATGAAAAGCAAAGCGACGAGGCTATGTTCACTAAGAATGGAATTTTTAATATCCACAATTCCCACGAATGGGCAAGAGACAACCCGCATTTGAAGAAGAGTCATAATACACAACACAGATTTTCTACCAATATTTGGTACAATAGACGGAAATTTAGTTGGCCCTCACATTTTTGCGGAAAGATTAAATGGTGAAATTTACCTAGATTTTTTGGAAAATATTTTACCAAATCTATTGGAAAATGTACATATCCGCTCTATGTACTTTCAGCCTGACGGAGCACCACCTCACTTTGCATTGAATGTGAGAAATCACCTGGATGTAAATTATCCGAACAGATGGATTGGTCGTGGAGGCCCTATTGCTTGGCCACAAAGATCACCCTGATTTGAACCCTTTAGACTATTTTGTGTGGGGATATCTGAAAACAAGAGTTCATAAGGTTGAAATTAGAAGTAGAGAACACCTAGTTGAAAGGATTTTCGAGGAATGTAATATCTTGAAGCAAAATGAATCCCTCATTAGAAGGTCAATTGGAAATTTTATAAAAGGTCTCGAATTTGTATTCAAAAAGGGGAAATCATTTCAGAACATTCTATGTAAATTTTATGTTAATCCTTAGTTTTGCCGTTCATGATATGTTTCGATTGTTTATTCTGTATAAGTTGTAGTTTTTTGGTTTTAGAAGGTAGGTATAAAGATATTTTCTGGATCAAATGATTTTATACATCAGAATATGAGTGATTAAATATGATGTGTTGTAATTATTCAAAGAAGATATTCATATTGTTCTACACTGAAAATTTCATCAAGATTGATCAAGCCATACCAAAGTTAAAAATAAAAGAATAATCGGTCGAATCGGACAAATCACCCTATAGACTCTCATTAAAGGCCCCAAACCATAAACCAAACATTGTTTCGAAACTGCCTTGACTAGTGTATACTTCAACTAAAATCTGACGGTCTCCTCCGGAATCACCCTGTATAGTAGGTTTTGTATTCTTTTTCGATTGTTTCAATTCTAATGCTTCTTTCAAAGGCGTGGAAGTAAAAATAACAGAATGCTGTTTAGAAGACTTTCTTTTAGATTTTGCCGTTTTAATGTTGGAACATGATGGAACAGTGATAATTCCTGTAATAAAAACAGTTTTTTTGACTTCATTATCTGATGAAGTAACTTTTTCAGGGGAGTCTCATTTACTCTCACTTCTGAATTTTCGAAATCCCTTTGTTCACTGTTTCTTTGAAGATTTTCTGCTGGTGCAAAGTCTTCCTCTGTAAAGACGTCTGGATTAAAGGAAACAACCCAGTAACACTAAAAACCCTTGATTGCTTTTTGAGGTGTAGCTACTCTACTGTGCGCTTTATCAAATAACTAAGCTACTTCATTGGGGGTTATTTTCTCTCCTGGATGACTGGTCAAAAATTTGTCACATTCATTATAGATAGACTTTAGGGGCAATAAAAAGACACATCTAAAGGCTGAAGGCGATGAGAAGTGTGGGGTGGGATGGTCAAAACGATGATACCGTTTTCTTTACAAAATCTATACGCCTGTAACGTACAGTGACTTACGTGCAGTTCCTTTATTTAAGTAAACTCGAGCGCCAGACTATTTGCTTTCTGCGGGCGTCACCCTCACCTATCGAGCTCCTCCGGAATGTCCAGAAGCTCGAGCCTAGGCTGACTCCAGTGGAAAATGAAGTGGGTAGCTGTTGGATGTGGAGGTGTCACCAATAAAACACTCAGTCAACTAAAAAAATACTCTCTATTCATACTAAATAAACAAACATTCCAAAATAATAGGACTCACAGTCCTTAAAACAAATCAACAGCTCATATCAGGTATAATAGTCCTTAATCTATATCACAACATCCTCGTAGTCCTTAACCTCTAAAAACCCAAGTCCCAAATCTACTTGTCAATCACCAAAAGTCCACAACATTCCGTGAAGGGGGGGGTGGGTTTAGAGTGCACATGAAGCGATCAGAGTGGCGAGTTACACGATGTATTAGGCAACAGAAAGAATTAGGCAAGCAAAATGACTAGGCATAAAAAATGGGTTAGGCATACCAATGAATCAGGCAGAGAATGGATGAGGCACTCACTCAACAGAAAATTACTCATGCATGAAAGTCGAACACGGCCGGGAGACAAGGATGAAAATGACTCAGGGATGAAAATGACTAAGGCCATGTGATAAAAGATGAGAATTTCTCTGGGTTAAAGCGAGGGGGGGCGAAAACCAAAGCCTCACTCAGGCCAACATGGACCATCCAAGCGGAGGGGGGGTCCCTGGGGCACGGTTCCGCACGGCGCAACTAGTGTCCGCGCGTAACAGAACCCCTCGAAGAGAACTGCCAAGGCCCAGCCTTAATCGGAGTGACCGGCGATATGGTGTGCGCATGAGCAAACCACCGCGCGTCCACCCGCGATGAGACAGGGCCGAAGTCGAACCAAGTGCCTGCCGCACAGCAGCCCACACTACGGAAAACTTCGGTCTAAGATGGACAGCAGGAGTCCGCCGAGCTAAAACGGCCCACAACCTAGGGACGATTGAGTTTCCTCATCTCGGTACCCAGATGTCGGATTCGTAACACCAGCTAGAGGACCCAGCCGACACCCGTGACGAATCCCGCACCCTCAAAGATCGGGCCAGCCCAGTGCCTGCCGCACAACAGCCCACGCCACGGAAAACTTCGGTCTAAGAACGATTGAGCTTCCTCATCTCGTACGTCAACGTCAGCTCCGCGAGATGGACAGCAGGAGTCCGCCGAGTTCACCGCCCCACAACCTAGGGACGATTGAGTTTCCTCATCTCGACCCCCAGATGTCGGATCCGCAATACCGGCTAGAGGACCCAGCCGACACCCGTGACGAACCCGTGCCTCTAACGAATCGGGTCGACAAACGACAACAGGAGAGGGGGGGCACAACACGACTCTCACCGCGCAGCAGCCCACGTCACGGCAAACTTCGGTCTAAGCACGATTGAGTTTCCTCATCTCGTATATCAACGTCAGCTCCGAGAGATGGACAGCAGGAGTCCGCCGAGGTAAAACGGCCCACCACCTAAGGACGATTGAGTTTCCTCATCTCGGCACCCAGATGTCGAATCCGCAATACCGGCTAGAGGAATCGTGAAGGACGTGACGCCCTGAACGCCCTCCTGCAGCCGTCGTTCGTTCTCAACGATCGAACCTCACACTCACCTCCTGTAATCGGGTCCTACACAATTGGCCCTCTGGTCCCCTCTTCATACCCCTTTCCTACCTTGGTATGTCTGCCTACCACTGAACTCACTACCAGCACTAACAACACTGGCTGGACCCTCCCCACTAAACGGTGGAAGCTTTTCTGCTTCGCGTCGCGCCGTACGAGGAACTGCCGTTCCCGGCGCTTGACTCGCCTATAAGTACCATTCTCGGCCTCCCCACCAACATGCGCCGTGTGCACTGTAGATCGAGGTGGGAGCGACCGGTCGGTCTCCCCACTGTTCAGCGTGATCTCGCTGGATTCGATCGAGGTCAACAGGTTTACGCCACGTAAACAAAACTACTTCGTTACAAGTTGACTGAAAATGTTTCAACCATGTGACGAAGAGTTCCTCTGTCATCCAACCATTATCCGAACATTCATAGACTACGCCAGGAGGGCCATTTCGCTTCAGTTGTGGCGCCATTCTTTTGCGGGCATAAATAAACATAGAGGGCACATATGTGCCAGATGCACATTACCGTTGCTGTTTTTCCCCTTTCCCAGCTGGTCACAAATCCAACCCTTCTTTGGCCTTTTGCTGCAAAAATCTTGCTTCGAAGATTTTTCCAGAGAATCGAAACCTCCTCCCGATTGAAGGCAGTTATTCTATTAATGCTCGTTCCTTCAGGGCTTCGTAGAACAACGTGACATGAATCCGGCTTCCCAGTCCTTGCCAGCCTCTTCTTTTTCTTGGTTGAAAGGAGTTTGAATATTAAGTGACTTGGCATAAATGAAAGCACACCGTTTTACTTCCTTCATAGTCAAACCAAAATAAAGGTTAGCCAACTTTTTAACTTGACCTGCAAGTTCGTTTTCGGCCTGGGGCGAAAAAATTGGGTTGCGTCCTAATGAAGGTGTCGAAATATTCATATTTGTTCGCCTGGCTTGTAAAGTAGACCTAGGAATGTTGAATTTTGTTGCAGCCTGCGTCTCGGGTAACCCGTTTGCAATTGCATTCAGAGCAGCTTCTAACTGTTCCTTAGTCCAAGAAGCTTTGGTTGTTTTTCTTGTATACTTTCATGGCATCTGTGAAAGGATTGAATAACCCTCTTTATTTCATTTTTAAATTCATTTATTCATAGGGTAATACAGGCCGGCCGGAATTCCCCGCCTTAGATTGGCCGGTATTACCCCATATGTACACAATTTCTGTTTTGTTTGCCTAAAGTTTTTGGTTGAGGTTAGGATGAAGAGAGGAGGACAATTCGAAGATTAACATTGATATTATAAACTAGACCCACAACACAGAGTTAACTGAATAAAAATATCAATTCACTCTTTTCACTCACAAAACGGCTAACCCCCACATTCGATATTCGAAACATATATGGATATGTTCTAGGGCCACCTATATGCAACCCACAATAAAAATAAAAGTTGTATGGTTGCCAATACACGAGAAACCGTCCGGCCGGTATTACCCCGCTGGCCGGGATTCCCCAACTTTACCTTAACTGCAGAGATCTACCCAGAAGGAAAAGGGAAAAGTCCCACATAGCTGAAAGGGAAAAATAACCCCTTACTGGAACTTAGTGAAGGTTCACTCAAGGTCATGGCGTCCTTGACATAGTAAATCATAGTGGTAGCATAGTTCCTTGTAATGTCATTCTCCACTTCCTGTTGCTTCTGAGAGAAGACTATCAACAACGTAACAACAATAATTAGAAATTAGTTATATTTGCTATCGTTACGAGGATTGTAAAAGTATAATCTTTCAGAACTACCAATCACTACACGAGGGCCGTTCAGAAACTAACCTCCGGTTAATTGAAAAAAATACACCAAGTTAAGTAAAAATATTTTAATATATATATCTTACAACTACATCTTTGCACTATTTTTCGACATAGTCTCCATTACGATTGAGGCACTTATCGTATCTCTTCACAAGCTTTGAAATTACTTCTGCATAAAAATCACCCGCTTGTGCCTTGAGCCAGCCTGTGACCGCATCTTTGAGCTCTTCGTCGTCATCAAACCGCTGGGACCCGAGCCATTTCTTCGATTTTCACGAACTTTTGCATCAACTGTCTGAATGAGTTCGTCAGTCACCAATGATGGTCTACCACTCCTCTTTCATCATGAACGTTTTCTCGTCCACTTTTAAATAAACGTACCCATTCACGGACAACTCCTTCACTCATAAATTTTGGTCCGAACACGGCACAAAGCTCACGATGAATAGCTGCTGCAGAGTATCCTTTGGCTGTAAAAACCTTATAACAGCACGCACCTCAGATTTGGCGGGATTTTCTATTGCAGCACACATTTCAAACTGCCACAAAAACTAAACTAGCGCAGGTACGATGTTCACTCGACTACGGCTTGATGCCGACTGACCTGCTGAGCGCGTGAATGCACAGATGGCGCGCTACTCCCCCACTACCCTCACTGTGACCAATCGGAAGTTAGTTTCTGAATGGCCTCGTATATCTGAGTGTTGATGCTTCATATATTATGAAAGAAAAACATCTTGATGGAATTATAGCTGTTTATCCACACAACTACCTTAAAACTGAACTTCCTTTATACTTTAATTATTAATTACTTCTGGAGGTTTATGAAAATTTTTTCAAGATAATAGATTTCAAATACTCCCTTAAAACTTTCAGAAAATTGTGAAATACTTGGATACTCTGCCCGACTGGTGGCCTCATATATCAGTACCTTATAATTACCAGGATACCGGTATGAAGTGAGCGTCAAGATACAAATGTCACGATAGTGAACATTTGTTGTGAAAGAGACAGGTATGGTATACCAGGAGCTCCTAAAACCCGCTGATACCGTTAATACTAATCGCTACCGACAACCAATGATCAATCAAGTGTTTTATTATCACAAAAATCACTCATTTCATACCGGTATACTTGATAAGTCCAAGCTACAAAAATATTGTAAACATTTAGGAAACGATTATATTTCAGAGTACAAAATGTTATTATATTTTATATGTCTTATTGAATTATATTTTGTAGATAAAGTGTCAGTGCTAGATATAATCAATGGTAGCCAGAAAATAGTAGATGAATAGTGATAAATAGAGGCTAGAATTAGAAAATAGATCAAAGAATCTGGTATAGATATCGTCTTCACAAATGAGATAGAAAAATGTTTTGTGTGAGGTTATTCGGAAAGTAATTTTGTTTTTTTGCAACTGAGTGTAACAAATTGCAGCTACACGATGGGCGCCGGTGTGACGGTTTTCTCCGTCTTCACGCTATTCTGTAGACTGACGGTAGGATTTCAGAATGAATTAGTGAATTCACGTTCCATCCATTATGATGTACTTTTTCAGCCTGATATTCTTTATGACCGTGTATTTTTAGTTTTTTCTAATATATTTATTTTTCACTTTTTAGTAACTGTCATAAAAATATTAATGGTAATCATTAAATTATAATTACACGTCGGAAAGTTTCACACATGCACAACTCACGCATCAAGGTTTCAAAATGAAGCCCTAAATTCTAATACTCTACAATCTTATAATATGGCGGAAAAAACATTTTTTTTCGGCGTGGACGAGAATCGAACCCACGATCGATGAATCCAAGATTTGACGTCACGAAGACGCGCGCCTTAGACCACTCGGCCAACGAACGCATCTTTTCACAGTAATGAGCCACTCACGCTTAAAGAAAGAGAGTTACAAACTAACATACATACAAGTGAAGCTAATATAAGCGTGTTAAAAACGAAATACTTTCCAAATAACCCTTTAATAGCAACATAGATGCGAATAGCGTAAATTTAGGTTCAGCGTATTCCGTTTTCTCCGGAAATTCAAATATTGTTCGTTTTCAGGAAAGGGTTGCCAACCTTTTAGGCGTTGCTGGTACAGATGTACCGATAGAATATATACAGAGACTAATGCTACCTTATCGGGTAAGTCTACAAATTTTAATATCTTCTTCAAAAATAGTTTAATTGAATTGTTTTACAGTTAGGAGTCAACGGTTACGCTTTCATAGTGACAAATAATGGTTACATTTTGAGTCACCCGGATTTGAGACCAGTGGTGAGTTTATATTTCGGTAAATATTACTATAATATTATCAATTATCTCTTCCGAAAAGACCCAAACATTATTGAAATGAAACTAAATAAACCCAGGTCACTAAAGACCCCAGATACGAAATTCACCATTGAAAGCGATAATTAAGCAAGGTTGGGAAACTACGTTTGGTTATAATTGATCTACTAGATAAAGATAAGTCTGGTTTTCCTTCTTGACGCTATAACTCCAAAACCCGGCTTTGCATTCGTTTGAAAGGTTTCGGGCTCCGCGAGGTTTATGGCAAAGAAAATTCAGGAAAAATTCAACAGAAAGGTGGGAAAATTTTTTTTACATACATCGCCATCTCTGATATATAGCATGTACTACAAACCAATATTTTAAGTAGATGACGTTGGTGCGTGATATATTGTTTGATGCGACTACGTCGACTGTTCTAGAAGGCGGTCGAACTGCACATTCTGCGCTTAAGTTGCCACTCAATTTAAAAGCAATTGATACTCCAACATGCAATATTTCCCGATCCATTGCAATGGGAAAATTGTTGATGCAATGCAAGTTCACTGTTTGGGATGAGTGCACAATGGCACATAAGAAATCTCTTGAAGCACTTAACTTCACACGCGAAATAACAACATCTTTGGCGGCTTGATGATATTGTTGGCAGGCGATTTCAGGCAGACGTTGCCTGTAAATCCCCGTGGAACGCCTACAGATGAATTGAATGCTTGCCTGAAGGCATCACCTTTATGGAATAACGTAAAAATATTATAGCTAACCACTAATATGAGAATTCAACCTCAAAATGATCAAAATGCAGCACAATTTTACGAATAATTGTTAGTTGTTGGAAACGGAAAAGTCCCAGTCGATGCGACATCTGGATTAATTACTCTTACCAACTACTTTTGCCGATTTGTGGACTCTCAATTGGCTCTTATTGAAAATGTTTTCCCAAACATTAGTGAGAATTATCAGAATTATGCTTAGTTAAGTCAACTAGCAATTCTTGCCGCAAAGAATAATGATGTACACGCACTGAATTCCACCATTTGCTGGCGATTTGGTGACATAATAAAATAGTATATTATATACCGCGGGACTGAAGTAGTACATAATTTACCTGAAGGATTAAATGTACTTCAGTCGCAAGGTATATACGATACTTTATGGTATGATTTTATTAATTATTTCAATAATTTCAATCAGTTTTTTCTCTCTTCAACTCATTTAATAAACGGTCATTAAAATAAGTTACCATAGTAACATTGCGTTGTGACAATTATAATTTAGAAACATTGTCATTACTAGTGTCATTGTAAAAACATTGTTATTGATAATTATTGGTATCATGAGTGATGAAGGTGTATCTGATATTGATAAAAGAGCAGCCGAAGTAGGTGAAGAATTGTTACCACCGAAATCTAGAAAACTATACGAGCAGCAGTACGATGCTTTTAAAAAGTGGTGCCGCTTAAAAATGTGAGACAACCTACTGAAAATGCGCTGTTAGTCTACTCCAATGATAAATCAAAAGCGGTTTGTGCCTCAACTCTCTGGGCACATTACTCAATGCTGAAATCGGTTATTAACATTAGAGAAGATATTGATATAAGTCAATTTCCAAAATTATTAGCTTTTTTGAAGAGAAGAAATGAGGATTTAAGCCAAAGAAGTCAAGAATTCTCACGTCTGAGCAGGTAGATCAGTTCTTACGGGAGGCTCCGGATGATGAATATTTAATGCTTAAGGTAAATTTGGAAATGTGTTTATATTCAGAAATTTTAAGAAATCAATTTTTTTGTAAGTTGCACTTATTTTGGGAGTTGCGGAGCTTGTCGTGGAAAAGAGTTGGTTGATTTAGAAATCGACGATGTGAGAGATTTGGGCGATTCCTTCCTAATTGCGATTAGAAACACCAAAAATAAAATTGACCGAAATTTTGTGATCAAAAATTCAGAAAACAGTGCCATCAGTTTTGTGGCGATATTTCGAAAATATGTGGCATTGCGAAAGACAGGGACACCTCATTCAAAATTTTTTGTTCAATACATCAACAAAGAATGTACTACGCGAGTAGTAGGAAAAAACATGTTTGGTACATTTCCACGGCAAATAGCAGCTTTCTTGAAATTAGAGAATGCGACGTCTTATACGGGACATTGTTTTAGACGCACATCTGCGTCTTTGTTAGCTGATTCGGGAGCAACAATAGACGTGCTGAAGAGACATGGAGGATGAAAATCCTCCAACGTGGCCGAGGGATATATTGAATCGTCTATTAAAAATAAACAAAAAATTTCAGATAAAATATTTGGTCAAGTCGCCGATTCGTCCACTATAGTTATGCCACAGTCCTCATTCTCGCTTCCTGTTTCCGCAGGATCTTCGAAACAAACACCAGTTCAATATGATACGGACCTATCTGTTACTCGTCAGTTACCTGCTGCATTAACCCAGGAAAGACTGGTCAATATGACGAACTGTCACAATATTAATTTGAATATTAACGTTAATTACCATTCTAATTAATTGTATTTTTCAATAAAATATCCCTTAAATTCGTTTGTTTGTGATTTAATCGTTCCGGGAGTTTCGTCAATATTTAATCCCGGAGGGATTAAATGTGACACTTTAGTACCTGTCACAAGGGAGTGTAGTTGTCACTTTAGGCCCGGAAGTACGAAAATGATAATATGTTTATGGTGTAATAATAATTAAACCTAAATGATGGATTCTCCTTCATTGTGGGTCGTCTAAAAGAATGTACAGTGGAGGTTAAAGAACCTTATGCATAAAAAAATCCTTTGAATTCTTCTGATCGTCAATTGATTAAGAATATCATTTCTCAATTTTCTTCTTTATGACTTTATTGGAATATTTTTTCGCAGCACCAAGGTATTCTCAAACCGGCTTACAATAGAGTCGACCTGACAGAAGTTGAACTTCTGGATGATGGCGACACTGATCCAAGAATATGGCCAGATGAACTCAAAGAGTTTAGAAAGAGGGTAGTAATGCAAAAGAAAGGAAACAAAACCTTCAATGTCAAAACTCACTTAGATGATATGGTAAGAAAAATATCGGTATATTTTGAAATAAATATTTCAAGAGGTGAATGTTTCAGAGGAGAATTTTCGTGAATACCAGGCATTACTTTTATATGGGCCTGAATGACACTCCTTTCGGTCTGGTGATAGCATTACCTGGTAAATACGGTTTAAACCGTGTTCAACACCCTGTGGAGAACGATATACATCGCATGAGATCAAACGACAAAATAAAAAGACCTTTCACACAGTTTTTCACAGGGAATTGGACCATTCATCCCGATTGGTGAGTCTAGAATGTAATTTCATCCATTTTCATTTACCTTTTTAATATTTTTACTTGAAGGCACTATTGTCGATACTTGGACGATTTTCACTATTTCGATACGCCAGAAGATGAGTTCCTGCACTTCTTAGAAAAGATGGAGAGTCCTGGATGGAAATGGACATCAGAATGTGAGTGGTGATTAATTTTAGTATGACTTCTTTAGTTGGTTGAAAAGTTCGAAGATTTTATATACATGTATATTTTTTATTTGTTTCTCATTTGTAAACGTCAGTTTCCAAAAACACAATATTAATCAAGAAAGTTTATTTCCTCCTGCATGCTTCAGTGCTAAAATATCTCCACCCGAATCCGCACCCATAGAGGATCCAGTTCTGCGAAAAGAGTGGCCGGTGTATAACTCTGGGTCTTTTGAACCTAAATATTTCGCTATTTGCTTTGGGACACCACCAATAGTGTGCTGCCCAGCATTAAGGGAAATGCACTTACCATGTCGGTATGTCCAAAAAACTTTTAGGCTTTCTGTTCCAAGAGGCCGAAGATTTACATATTTTCTGTATAACATGCAGGGCTTGAAGCTGCAGCCATCATCGGTTATGGTGAATCTTCTTGTTGTTAAATTTTTTAAGTGGTTGTTTATCTCGACTAACCTATTGTTTATCTAAATGGTATATCGGGTATGTAGTCAATTATCTAGTTTTTTAGCTCTTTATTGTCTTAACCAAGCTTTCGGACAATTTTCTTGTCCTTCTTCAGGGCTACTAGAAATAACATCAATGTTTTAAAAGTTATCATAAAAGGCACTAAAACTTACATCAATGTGAGACTCAACTATCAACAAAAATAATAATGAAACTATGAACATCCATATATCCAAAAAATCCAAATTACACTCGAAAACCAACAGCTAAAATCAACTCTCAAAAGAAACGACGTGTAATAATGTCATGAGTCAATAAGGTTAGAATCACAGAAAAGAACAAAACAGAAGACATGGAAAAGAACGACAGATGAGGTACAATGAATCATCAACAAAATGTGTAAAAACGCTCTTTATCATGAAAGAATCATCTAACATGATGCATGTTGATCAATTCAACGATATTGCAATAAATGGAATTGATACCATTAAAATCTGAATTTATATTCAAATTATTATTATGACCCATAATTTCAACAGCCTCCAAAAACTCCCTCTTATACTTATTACGTTCAGATCTTAAGCACCTAGCACCTGAGAAATTCATATTGTGTCCTGTTTCACTAATGTGTTTAGATAAGCCAGTAGTTTGTTTTGCCATTGTACAATCCCTAAAATTGTTCCTTTATTCTAGTTTTCAAATTTCTATTGGTTTGACCAATATATGGCTTATTACATTCCATGCAATCTATAGAATAAACTATTCCAGATTTATTAGCTGTTGAAGTTTTGTCCTTTATTTTAGAAAATACACAGTTACCAATAGTGCAAGGCATGCGTGTAGCAAATATTATATCATGATTGTTGGGTACATGTCTTCTCGAAAAAAATTTTTTTGGTTAACTGGGTTCAATTCATCATTAGTTGGAAGGGTGTTATGTCCATCGTTGGGGTCAGATAACACTATACGACCAGGTGTGTTGAACAAACATTTATTGAGGAGTCTTCTTGGATAAGAATTTTTTAAGAGAAGATGATGTAATCTAAGGAGGCATGCTTGCACGAGATGAGGGCTCACCAACTTTTCTACTCTACTCTTCAAACCCATTATGAGCTTTATTTTATGTTCGAAATCATGTGATGACTTGAAATTAAGGTAACGACCAGACGCCATTGGTTTCTGATACCAATCAACAACTACTTCATCATTATCACCACGTATAAGTTGTATGTCCAGGTAACTAATAGTATGATTGATCTCTTGTTCATAAGTGAATCTTATATTTGGGTCGTGAGAATTGAGGGTGTCAACAATATTATGTAGCATATCAGTGTGAAGGATACAAAACAAATCATCTACATATTTTTTAACTATGATCGGAGTGTAATTTAATGTGTTGAAAGCTCTATCGAGCAAATCATCCAAATAACCTTTAGAAAAAAGCGTCCTTGGAACTGTCAATAAGTGGTCCCAAAAATGAGTCTGACACACTCCAAAAATTCTTCTTTATTCATATTACAATGTGGCTCTATGGAATCCCAGTGTGAACTAATACTATTCAATGTTGCATCAAGAGTGATATTGGTAAAAAGAGACTCAATATCTAAACTCACCATTGTATGGTTTTCAGGAATGTTAAAATTCTTAATGATATTGGAAAATTCGAAAGAGTCCTTAATGTAATAACTGTTATTGCTTCTGCTGTGTGAATTGGTCAGAATGTTGGCAACAAACTTTGAAAGCCTGGAATTGGGGGAATCAATGCAAGCAACAATGGGTCTAACAGATAATGTGGGTTTGTGGATTTTTGGGAGAGAATAAAGCTTTGGTGCCACAGAATTATATGTGGTCAACCTTCCAGAAAGATTCACATCAATTTTATTTTCTTTAAATTTTTTGTTTGCCGCAATGTCACAATAACGTATTTTCCCATATATTCTACATCATTCATGTTTAAGGAGAGAATTTCGTCACATCGACAACATCAAAAATCCCAAATATTGTTACAATTTTCGCCAGCAACCACTGGTCATCAGTAGCATGTAAAAGAAATTGTTCAGCCTCTTCTTTACTTATTCGCGTAATTCGCGTTCAGGTCGCCTTGCTAATGTTTTCGTAAAATTTGTTTTACCGTGATTAAACCATACAGCATGTGTGTTGAAGAGGGAGGAAACATTTCGAACATATTAGGTTGTTTGGAAGGTAATTTCGTTTTTTCCGTTTTTTGATGTCGAAGATTCACCACGGTCTGGAAGACCGGTCGAAGCTGTCAAAGATGCGATAAAAGCATTAGTTGATGCAAATCGGCGAATAACCACGCGAGAGATCGGTGAGAGATTAAATTTGTCGAATTCGACTGTTTATGGCCATTTGAAACGCATGGGCTTAACCTCGATGTGTGGTGTCCCATGTCCTTACGGAGCGAAATTTGTGTCGTCGCGTTGACGCATGTGATTCGCTCCTCAAACGTAAAGAAAATGATCCATTTTTGAAGCGGATTATTACTGGGTTGTATACAACAATGTTAAACGCAAGAGGTCATGGAGCAGAAAAGATGAACCGGCTCAAAGCGTGTCAAAGCCAACATTCACCAAAAAAGGTGATGCTCTCAGTTTGGTGGGATGTCAAAGGAATCGTTTTTTTGAGCTTTTGCCGGACAATACAACGATTAATTCAGAAGTCTATTACCATCAGCTGGACAAATTGAATGATTCACTTAAAGAGAAGAGGCTCGAATTAATCAACACGAAGGGTGTAGAGTTCCACCAGGATAATGCGTGCTGCAACATCCACCATATTCTCCAGATCTGGCGCCTTCCGACTACTATTTGTTCCTGTCCCTGCAGAATCTTTTGGATGGCAAAACCTTAACCTCAAATGAAGATGTCAAAAACCACCTGAACCAGTTTTTTTGCCACCAAGGACCAAAACTTTTATGAAAGGGGAATTATGTTACTGCCAGAAAGATGGCAAAAGATGTTGGACCAGAATGGCCAATATATAATTCAATAAAATATTTATTCATTATGCGAAAACTGTCTTTCATGTTCCCCAAAAAAAACGAAATGACTTTCCGAACAACCCAATAAAATGTGAGGCCACAAGTATTATTGATGTTATATTTTTCTCGAAAATTAATTTATTTGCAATTATTTTTTCTTTGTTTTCCCCATAAGCTTAACATTAAACTGAATTTTGCCGCATCGTGTATCTCTGTGTATCTCTTCTGACTTCTACTGGGTTTTCAAAAAGAGATTTAAGAAATAGGTTTACTGGTTTTTCACAATTCTTGTGGGGTCTTATTTTATTATCACACTGTTTATAAGTCCGGAAAATGACTTTAGAACAAGCGCGCTGAAGCTCCTGACTTCACGTCGGTGTTTTTATACGTTTTTTATTGTTTGATAGGATGATTTTACATCATTTAATGAAAAGAATGCCGTCTTCATTCAATGTGAAAGACAAAGAAAAGAATTTATAGGTTTCATTAACCAAAAAAGAAATGCGTTAAAAAAGACGGGTTGCACTCCGGGAGTGCCGGCAGAAGTGAAAACTTGAATATTAACGTTGTGCATTTTTGATATTTTGGAATGGTTAGAGAATAATTTTGTATGAATTACTTTCATTATCAGTATAAAAGTGCTATTATTTATGTGGTGGAATACAATATTCATTTATTGCGCTATCGTACACAAAAATGACAATAGGTTTGTTCGGGTGGCAGTTCCCAGTTGTACTGGGGTCACAGAGAACCAGGTTTTGTAACTCTTGGAATCGTCGCAAGTTGTTCTATGACACGAACGGGTGAGAACAGGTGGGAACAGATAATTTCAAAACGATTTCGTTAAGTGCATAGATAAGTGAAAGTAAGCCTATGTTGTACATCATGGACATTGAACTCTAAATACCATATAGGTATTCATATAGAGTTCAATGATCATGGATCATATCATGGATAGTGTTAAAAGATATTAAATAAGTAATTGTGTTATTAATACGGTGGAAATACTTTAGAAATTACAAATATTAAAATTGAACAATTTTTTTGTCATAAATAAATAAACATAAACATATCCATATAAATAACTGTGAATATAATTTATATGTAATGAAATATTTAAAGAAATGATTTAATTTAATTATAATTTGAAATTTCAATACATGTAGTAGAGGTCATCAGTGGAGAAATTATTTTTGTTAGTTCATATCTGGATAAACTTTGAATTTTTCTGTTATTTCATTGTA
This sequence comes from Micraspis discolor, assembly GCA_030674115.1. NCBI lineage: Eukaryota > Metazoa > Arthropoda > Insecta > Coleoptera > Coccinellidae > Micraspis > Micraspis discolor. Next base: position 1,645 of record JARTUT010001874.1, on the reverse strand, counting down.
ATTTTGGTGGAACCTGTGTACAGAAAATTTTATATAATCGAATTAGGTAATTGTATATGGAACTGGTGGCATTTGGGAAATAAATAAAAATATTTTCTAACAATTTTCATAGCTTTGTAATTATAATATTGTTTAGGTAAGAATTGTTTTAACAAGTCGTTGTGTTCTTGAAAGAGGTCATTCCTCCGTTTCCTTCCTACATTTTCAATACATTTTGAGTGGTTAAAAATAAAGATACTACAATCACGAAATAACAAAAATAAATATATAGTATATAAATACGAAATATCGTATATATAAATAATATAAAATAATTATCTTACATACTTTGATCAACAACTATGCAATTGTTTTATTCATCTATTGCAAATGATCCTTCCTCTTCTTTGAGATAACAAAAATTTTGAGAAGCTATTACAACGAATTGATTAAAAATTTATACTCCCACAACATCAAATATACTCAAAAACAGCTGTGCGAATATCCTAGTCACCAAATATATAACTTAATTGCCAATTAGAACTACTGAAAATTTGAATCACCGATGATTCTAGATCAGGAACCGTAAGAACAGTAACGAACAGTTCCGAAATCAAGTGTTCCGACCACACGAACGACTGGGAACTCCTGTTTCGTCCCAGACGAACGGGTGGGAACCACAAATTACCAAAAATTACAGTTCGAACTCTCACGCGAACAAACCTAATTTATATTACATTAACATACACAAACATTCGCACAAGCGCCCTGCACCGCCTAAACGAAACAGCACACGCAGGCACGGTAGAAAGAGTGGGGATATTATTCCCTCTCCTACTTCTCGATTTACGCTTTTTCGATCAGCATCACGTGACCCTGACGCTAGTTTGGATGTTTTTACCCATACAAGAGAGTGCTCAGCGCCACTAAAGAAGTTTTCACTTCAAAATTCATTAGACGACGTAAGCAATGTAGTTCTAAAGCTTTTTCCTTCCAGGTGATCGAAAATTGATATGTAAAGTCGTAGCTGATGCTAAAATAACAGCATGGTTCAGTCAAAATATAACAACAACAAGCAAAGAAGAAAATGGGTAAGTTCTGATAATTTCAGTAGGATCTAACTGTAAAAAGTAAGATGTAGGAAACTCTCAATTCCTAATTCATAATGTCTAAACACATAGGAAATGGAAGTTTCTTTTAGATAAATTTGTATAAATAAAAATGTTAATATTTGTATTTTCGAAAGTCCAATAGCACTGTTGACGACTCTAATATCAAGGTACAGTAAAAACAGTATCTCCATATTTTGAACAATTTTTTTCAGTTGCTCATCAAAGTTAGCGTTTTTGGGTAGTGATTTTGAATTCAAACAAATCAATTTCTGTATACAGAGTGAGTCTTTGACCACTGCGTTAATTTTAAGCATGGATTCTAGAGACCAATAGATACACTTTTTTCCATACCTTTTTCGATATCCAGCTGCGTTAAAAAGTTATAAGTGTTTTAAGTTTTCACATTGGGCAAATACCCAATGGTGCAATTCAGGAAAAAGATGACGATTGATTTTATCTGCAAAAAAGAATAATGATTATAGGAATTACAAGATACGGACCTTTAGTTCAAGTGATATTTGTTTTTCATGCAATTTAACCAATCTGTACAGTAG
>JARTUT010002309.1:0-58515 GCA_030674115.1 Micraspis discolor | reverse complement strand
AAAGAAACACTTTTTCCATTACGGTTTTTCCATATTCAGCTGCGTTGAAAAAGATCTTTAAAGCCACAAAACAAATCTAGGAGACTGGGTTCGAAGTTTTTAAAACTCATATGAGCTTAATTTGAAGCATTCCTATGTTAAAATAGATAATATATTTTCTGTCAGGACCTGTTAAATTGAAGACTTGTCTTTATGAAGAGCTGGTTCTTTATAGCTTCAGACTTTCACGGTTCATCAAATTATATCTATTTTAACATAGGAATGCTTCAAATTAAGCTCATATGAGTTTTAAAAACTTCGAACCCAGTCTCCTAGATTTGTTTTGTGGCTTTAAAGATCTTTTTTTCACATCTTTATTTCATACATAGATTCAACCTGGTTCACAAGCTTAGGAGATAATAGAATTTGACTTGATTTTGATATTTCTGAATGTTTGTTATGATGCATGATTAATTAAAATTCTATCAATATTGAAATTGGAAGCTATAGGCTTATACAGAAGAAAGATTGAAATAGAATGCATTTTCTGACCATAATCATTTCATACTGAATTGAATTATTTCAAACTATCGAAATTATCTCTAGAATATTTTCCATTATTTTTTTTTCATGAAGATACAAATAACTGTTGACAGTTTCAAACAGAATCAAAACAACAGGGAACCACAGAAAACTATTTTATTGGAAACTACCCACCACAGAGACGTTATAATAACATTTTAATGTGATAATAATGCACTCTCGTTATTCTGAGAAAAATTATAACTAAAGATCAATAATGGTTACAGATATTATCTTTCATTTAAAAAAACTTTGCAATTATTAATTTTTTTCTCTCCTGGGGTTCGGTAATAAATTGATATTCTATGGTGAGGTATTAAAATTTGACATAATCTATGAATAAACATTATTCAATATTTATGTTTTTGTTTACATGATTAAAACAGATACTCTGATTATAAAATCCAAAAATTTACGCATGTTCAGTAATTAATTATATTCTAAACAGAATAGATTCATATTAATGATCTAAGAAACATTTTTTCAAGCAAGAATAATTACACATCTAAATCTGGGAATACTTGTAATCTATCCAAGTAAATTGTTCTTGGGATTCAGTACAGAAAACAATCATCAAGCAAAGTAACATCACTTTAAAATAATTATTCGTAGTGACATCATTCATTGTTGCTGAAGATTTCGAAAAGATTTTCATATTTTTAACAGTATGATATCAAGAGACCATAAAGTAATTACATGTAATTGCTTTATGCAAGAGACTTCATAGACCTGTTCACTGGTCTCTGTCAAGGAGAAGAAACTTCAGTAATATCAGTGTTTGGAAAATCATAGATAATTTTTTCTGGCTTTGAGTGAAAAAAAAAGCGAAGTGACAACCTCTTGCCTTGGAAGTTCTCATAGATGTGATGGTTTTCAAGATTTGGAAATTTTAAGAAGAAAATTACAAATGTATGATGATAACATCCAATAATTCTGAGGTTTTTTTGGAATTTCTCACTAGAAAGGGATGGTTTATAATCTTGAAGTAGAAAGAAATTATAGTAGAACAACAAAAATCTATGTTTATGATGTTGAATTTTTTTACCAAAAAATTAGTATTTTGTATCTTCCATCTGGATATGGACCTCATCGGATGAAACATGAGTGAGTGAATCATTTTTTAGAGGGAAAATAATGTTTTTAAACAATTCAGATTCAATAGTGGATGCTGTGGAAGGTATTTTTCATTCAAACTAAACTGGACTACAGAGGGGTATATGCCCAATGTGAAAACTGAAAATGCTTATAACTTTTCAACGCAGCTGAATATGGAAAAACCGTAATGGAAAAAGTGTTTCTTTTGACGTCAAGAATCTATGGTTAAAATTAACGCAGTGGTCAAAGACTCACACTGTATAATAATTTAATAGTTTTCTAAACTAAAATAAACGCGCAAAAAACACAGTCGAGCTGTGTGTCTACGGTAAGGCACGCTCCTCTGTAACATTTCAGAATCTTTCTTCAGAAAAATTATCTGTTGATCCATTATCAAGATATCGAACACGAATATTCCGTAATACTTGAAACTATCGAGATCGAATATGATACTATTCTATCTCGATGCTCAAAACGAAATAATTCGTTTTATTGGCATATCTGAGATGTTTTCGGAGATCTTAGGCACATCATTTCAGTTGACATATCTCAATAATATTATGATTTCCATTTGAAGTATGGACGCTTTCTTTGGGAAATCTCTAATTAACAGAAATGGAGAAAGGTTCAATGCTGTGGAAATTCTGGAATCAAAATCAGTGTACATACTGCTTTTTGCTTCTTCCAAATGCAAAATGATTAAGAATCTCATGACTTTATTAGAAGACGTATATAAGGTGAGTGAGAAAGAAATTCTTTCTGCTGTTTATTTGCTTTGAAATATACAGCGATTATTAATATTGAAAATTGAAATTTTGTGATAAGCAATATCGGTTGAATCCACAAGTAGCAGAATGAAAAGGAAAAAAGATGGAACTTGTCAGTGATGTAGCGATGGGCTCCGCGGTGCGGGAGGTAATAAAATGGTCCCGAAGCCAATAGAAAAGCGGCGACTTGGGCCCCAATAATTCTGAGATTTTATCAATTCAATTCAATTATATTTTTCAGATGATATGATGAACAAGACCAAAACAATGAAGATATAATTGTTATTCGAAAAATCATACAAGGTTTCACACAGAGTACTACCCTATTCTCAATTATTTATGTACTGTCAAGTTTTTCGGCATTTTTAAGCATCATGAGGTGTTTGTTTTATTTGGCGGTTAGTAGGCTGATCTGATGTGTAGATCACAAGCATCAGGGCCATTCTTTAATACTTCAGGAATTGTTTTTTCCGAAAAGGAGAAAATATCCAATATTTCGATATCTGTTATAGCAAGAGAAACAAGTTTTGAATACGAAACCACATTGCCAGTGTTCAGAGTGCAATTTTTCAATATTCTGCTTTTTTACCGACTTTGGATTACTGTGTAAATTTTATTGAAGGTATGTTATCGAATTAATTGCATACCTGTTATTTACTTTAAAGAACGGTTGTCATCTATAATATAAAAATGAATCGCAAAATGTCTTGGTAAGCGCATAACTCAACAACGCCTAGACCAATTTGGCCAAATCTTTTTTTAAAATGTTCGTTGAAGTTCAAGGATGGTTTTTAAGGCGAGAAAAATTAGAATTATTGCTGGAAAAACCCTAAAAATAGCCCTTTTCTTTTTCCCATACAAATGATTTGCAACTAAAACGTAGTCAATTTGAGCTTTATTGCTATGGCATCAAGTTCATGTTAAATTACTCTTATGAAAGTAACAAATGATGAAACTGGAGGGATATACTTCTTAGATGCACCTGGTTGTACAGGAAAAATTTTTTTGATTTCATTAATATTAATAACAATTCGCTCACAAAATAAAATTGCACACGCACAACTTTGCTTGAAGGTGGTCGAACAGCCCATTCAGCACTAAAATTGCCATTAAATATGCAAAGCAATGAAACTCCAACCTGCAACGTTTCGAAGAACTCTGCAATGGCACATAAAAAATCTTTGGAGGCTTTAGACAGATCCTTAAATGATCTACGGAGCAATAATAACCGATTTCGTGGTGCAATGATTTTATTAGCAGGAGATTTTCGTCAAACATTGCCAGTGATTCCACTATCAACGCCAGCTGATGAACTCAATGCATGTCTAAAGTCCTCCAATTGTGGAAACATGTCAAAGTCGTTCATTTAAGCAAGAATATGCGTGTCGAGTTGCAAAATGACCAATCTGGAAACATATTCTCTAAACAACTCATTGACATTGGTAATGGCAAATTTCCTATAGACATGTTGACTGGCTGCATTACCTTTCCTCGAAGTTTTTGTCAGTTAACTCGATCAAAAGATAAACTTATTCAGAAAGTGTTTCCAGATGTTTCTCAAAATTACAGAAACCATGATTGGTTGAGCGAACGAGCTATACTGGCTGCAAAAAACATAGATGTAAATGAATTAAATTTCTAAATTCAAGAACAAATTATAGGCGAGGATATATAAATCAGTTGATTCGGCTACTAATCAAGATGATGTAGTCAACTATCCACCGGAATTTTTAAACTCGCTGGATTTCCAGGATTGCCACCTCACAATCTTCAATTAAAGGTTGGATCGGTGGTTATAATGTTGCGAAATATCAACCAGCCGCATCTTTGCAACGGTACACGGTTAGCGATAAAAAAATTACTAAACAATGTGATAGAAGTAACTATACTCAAAGAAAGTATAAAGGAGAAGATGTTCTCATACCGCGCATCCCAATGATTCCAACTGATGTGCCATTTGAGTTTAAACGACTACAATTTCCAGTGCGGCTTGCTTTTGCTATGACTATAAACAAGTCCCAGGGGCAATCATTAAGTGTTTGTGGTATTAATCTAGAAAACTTATGTTTCTCACATGGTCAATTGTATTTTGCCTGTTCCCGTGTTGGAAATCCATCAGATTTGTTTATCTATGCGCCAGGTAATCAAACAAAAAACATCGTATACCACAAAGCACTACAATGATAATAATAATTATGATTCACATGATTAACAATAAATCCTTATATATGTTTTATTTAATTATTTTTTATTCACAACGCCCTATCACCAGGGTGACGGTTCTGTTCAGGAGAATTTTTTTAAATGCTTAGGCACAAAAACTGCCACATTACAAATCTTTTTGACAGGACGAAGTCTGTCAGGTCAGCTATAATAGTTTACCATAAATAACAAAGATCTATGGAGGAAGCTTCCGACTAAAATTTTTCGGGGAGCACCCAATTTTGCGCTACGCCAATGGCACTCGACGATACGTGTTTTTGCTAATTGTGTTCGTGAAGGCAAAACAACCTCAGAAATAAGGACCCCAGTTTCTTCAGTTAAATTCAATCGATTGCGACTACTTTCGGGTCGATATTCGAAAATTACAGACATTTGGGAAAAAGGATGGCAAGCTGCTCAACTATAGTTCATTGAACTATATTGAATTCAACATTTTTAACTAGTGAATAATAAAATACAGTGCACAACTATAACCGCTTCAATAAATTACAATATTTACTGAAAGAATCTACGGATTTTATGGAAGTAAGAAATTGATAGAATATACTCGTGGCTTCTTCAGTAGAGTTATTCAATCCTTTTTGGCTTTCCACTTTTGTTTGATATAAGTTAAGTGTTTCTGATTCATAATTGCTAACATCTTTCTTGAACCAATATTCTTTCTTCCGCTTTTGCATTTCATTCGTTACATTGAAAATAAATTTACATTGTTCTGGTTTTAATATTTTTCTTGAATACACAAATTTTGTAAATCTGTACAAAGTTGAGCCGAATCGGTCAATGCATCATAACTGAACAGAACGGTAATTAATTAATTTCCTTTAGTTTAAAAACCTAGTAGAAGCGCTTGTTATCATTTTGCCTAAATGTCTATAACTTTCGAATATCGCGCCAAAAATGGTCTCAATCGATTCGGTTGTACTTCCTGATGAAGAATCCGCGGTCAAACTTGAGTAGGTCTGGCCATATACTCTCTATCTTCCAGAGGAGATGAGTTTTAAAATTTTCAGAATAGGTCAACTCCCCGAATATACATACGATCAATTTGGTACTTGGAGGATGGTTGATTGAGGTTGAAACAAATAAGTTTGCATAAAATTTTGAATGTACATCTTGGTTCATAATGTTCAGAAGATCATTGAATTTTAGCAATGTACCATTTCATTGCAAGAAGCTACGAGTATGAGTTTACGATATTTTTCAAGATCTCGACAAATAAAAAATATCTTTATTGGCATCCTCGTTTGGGATTATCGATATCTCTATGTTTTCGTTAATTGCTAGATTTGTTGAGAACTTCATTTGGGTATAGATAACCATGATAATGTTTAAACAGCTATTTAGATGTTTTTACTGATGCCATTTTTTAATCATGTTGAATCATGCGTTAGAAAAGTATTGTGGTTGAAATGAATCTGAACGAAAATTGTAACTTTAGTTGTTTTTAATTCAAGATATTTGTTCGTTGATTCTTTTATATTGTACTAGCTGACCCGACAGACTTCGTCCTGTCAAAAATTTTTGTAATGTGGCAGTTTTTGTGCCTACGTATTTTAAAAAATTCTCCTGAACAGAACCGTCACCCTATTGATAGGGCGTTGTGAATAAAAAATAATTAAATGAAACATATATAAGGACTTAAAAGTAAGTAATCGCTTTATTGTTAATCATGTGAATCATAATTATTATTATTATCATTGTAGTGCTTTGTGGTATACGATGATTTTGTTTGATTACCTGGCGCATAGATAAACAAATCTGATGGTTTTCCAACTCGGGAACAGGCAACATACAATTAACCATGTGAGAAACATGGGTTTTCTAGATTAATACCACAAACACTAAATGATTGCCCCTGGGACTTGTTTATAGTCATAGCAAAAGCAAGCCGCACTGGAAACTGTAGTCGTTCAAACTCAAATGGCACATCAGTCGGAATCATTGGGATGCGCGGTATGAGAACATCTTCTCCTTTATACTTTCCTTTGAGTATAGTTGCTTCTATCACATTGTTTAGTAATTTTTTTATCGCTAACCGTGTACCGTTGCAAAGACGCGGTTGGTTGATATTTCGCAACATTATAACCACCGATCCAACCTTTAATTGAAGATTGTGAGGTGGCAATCCTGGCAAATCCAGCGAGTTTAAAAATTCCGGTGGATAGTTGACTACATCATCTTGATTAGTAGCCGAATCAACTAATTTATATATCCTCAATTCTCCTGTAATTTGTTCTTGAATTTTGAAATTTAATTCATTTACATCTATGTTTTTTGCAGCCAGTATAGCTCGTTAGCTCAACCAATCATGGTTTCTGTTATTTTGAGAAACATCTGGAAACACCTTCTAAATAAGTTCATCTTTTGATAGAGTTAACTGACAAAAACTTTGAGGAAAGTTAATGCAGCCAGTCAACATGTCTATAGGAAATTTGCCATCACCAATGTCAATGAGTTGTTTAGAGAATATGTTTCCAGATTGGTTATTCTGCAACTCGACACGCATATTTTTGCTTAAATGAAGTACTTTGACATGTTTCCACAAATTGGAGGACTTTAGACATGCATTGAGTTCATCAGCTGGCGTTGATCGAGGAATCACTGGCAATGTTTGACGAAAATCTCCTGCTAATAAAATCATTGCACCACCAAATCGGTTATTATTGCTCCGTAGATCTTTTAAGGTTCTGTCTAAAGCCTCAAAAGATTTTTTATGTGCCATCGTGCATTCATCCCAAACAATCAATTTACATTGCTTCAAAACCTTTTTAGTTACAAATCATTTGTATAGGAAAAAGAAAAGGGCTATTTTTAGGGTTTTTCCAGCATTAATTCTAATTTTTCTCGCCTTAAAAACCATCCTTGAACTTCAACGAACATTTTAAAAAAAGATTTGGCCAAATTGGTCCAGGCGTTGTTGAGTTATGCGCTTACCAACACATTTTGCGATTCATTTTTATATTATAGATTTGATCTTAAAAAGTATATATTAAGTTTCAACTAATATCTATCAAATATAAAATATAATAAAAGTGTCACTGAAACTGAATCACCATATAATATTGTAACAAAACCGAATATGAACCGTCTAATGATTATTACGTCAACAGAGGAGTTCCGCTTCATGCGCCGACAAAGGGATTAAGATCGCGATAAAGGGACCGCTCGCCATAAAGCTGTCACATAAAAACGTTTGATGATGGCATATTAATGGGACATAAAGAGGTCGCTACTATTGTTCTGGAATATGATGCATCTTTCTGGTAACTTCTAGAGAAAAACAGCGCCGGATATAAATGACTGAAGCCGATTCATGGATTCATTCATGAATAGAACTTGCCGACGAATAAACAGGTGTTCCTAGTGAAATTCTGTAGATAAATTGTGTATATAAATTATTGATTATTGTTAGTTAAGTGTGAATATAAATTAGTTTAAAGAAGACTTGTAGTGTTTTTCTAATTCGCTGAGGAAAAACGTAACAATTGGTGTCAGGTGTGGGGTTTCCAAGAAGAGTGGAAACTACTCCGAAATTAGTCTGGAAAATCCTGAATGCCGGTAACGAGATCTCAAGCTGAGAAAATGGATCAGGCCAGTATGGACTTTTTCAAGAAAGCTTTTGAAGAACTGACAAATAGAATGGAAAATAAAATGGATACCATGGAAAATAGAATGGAAAATAAAATGGATTCCATGGAAAATAGAATGGAAAATAAAATGGATACCATGGAAAATAGAATGGAAGAAAATTCGAAGGACATGAAAAATAAAATGGACGACAACAGTAAGTCCCTAGAAAATAGCTTTAAAGGTAAATTAGAATCTATAGAGGATAGTCTAAAAACGATGACCGATAATTGCTCGAAGTTAGAGAATAAGATTGGAAATATTGAAGACCGGTTAGAAAACTTGGAGATTTTGAAGGAGGAAATAGAAGAGGATATACAAGGGAAATTGGAAGAGCATACCGAAAGTGTGTTGAAAATTGTGGAGGATCGATTAAACAAAATGAGCAGACAGGTAGATGAGAATAATAAAGATAGAAGTATTCCTGTAAAATACGAAAATAGTGGAGAAGCAGGCCGAGCAAGGGTCAAACCACCAACTTTCGATGGTAAAACCGCCTGGTGCACATACCAGAGACAATTTGAAGCTGCAGCTAACGCGAATGGATGGAATAATGAGGAAAAAGCGACGGCCTTAAATATTTTACAGATTATTCCAACCAGTCAGCAAAATGATTACGGGGCGCTGATAAGTAAATTACAGATGAGATATGGCGACGGACATTTACAGCAAGTATATCACGCCCAGATAAAGAGCCGTATCCAGAAAAATTCAAAGACCTTGCAAGAATTTGAAGCTGACATCGCACGGTTGGTAAGGCTGGCGTATCCGACTGCACCGAACAGTTTCCTAGAACAGCTTGCAGTGCAGACGGTCGTAGACGGACTGAGAGATAGTGAGACCCAGCAAACCTTGCGGTTGGCCCGACCTAAGACCCTGGACGATGCTTTAGCCCATGCATTAGAGTTCGAAGCAGCCAAGCAGGCTTCACATAGGGGTCAGATAAAAATCAGGCGTATTATGGATGATTCCGAGGACAGCACCGAAAATATAGAGGATATAATACGCCGAGTTCTCCAACAACAACAAAATAGAGGACCTAGATGTTGGAATTGTGTTGAAGTAGGGCATATTCGCCTCTCTTGTAAGAAGCCTGCTAAGCCAAAACAACAGGAACAGGGAAACTAAAACGGGTTGGTGAAAGGGGGCATAAGCCGACCCGCCTAAAGAATGCCCCAGAAGTTATCATCCAGACCATCTTGGACTCCAGCAGTATATATGTCGACGGTAAGATCAATGGGCGGTCGGCTAAAATGTTGGTCGACACAGGTGCAACCCGTACTATTGCAAGACCCGATATAGTGAGAGGCAAGACATTACCGACTATGACACGATTACACACCGCCACTGGGGAGAGTGTACCAACGCACGGAAGGAAGAAGACCAGAATACTAATTGGTGGTACGTCATTCGAGCACGAGGTACTGGTGGCAGATATCACGGAGGAAGTCATCCTAGGAATGGATGTGATTAAGGGACAGGGTTTCGAGGTGGATATGAGGAACGACATCCTGAGAATTGGAAACCTAGAAATTCCTTTCCTAGGAAAGGAAGACGCTGTGAGTAGAGTCTTACTCGCGGAAGATATCACCGTGCCTGGACTGGCGGAAACCTTGGTGTGCGGGTATTTAGACAAAAATCTTTGCAGTGGTCACGTTAGAATCATCGAGCCAGCCACTGGTAGCCCAGCCAAAGGAATACTCACCGGGAAGACGTTGGTGAGGGAGAGACAGGAAGTACCCGTGAGGATACTGAACACGAACATGTATCCAGTAAATCTGAAGAAAGACACTGTAATAGGAGAATGCTGCTCAGTATCGTGTGTGACAGGCGGTAGTCAAGACGAACAGATGAGCATTCCCAAGAAGAATAAGGTGTTACACAAATTGTTCGAAATGCTGACATCCTCCTGCAACAACCTAGAACCAGAATACATCAAGGAAGTAAGGAAATCAATCACTGAATATAGTGATGTATTTGCCATGAATGATGACCAGCTGGGAAGAACTAATGTCGTGAAGCACCCAATCAATACCGGAAATTCAGGACCTATTCGCCAACATCCGCGAAGACTTCCCATTGCCAAGAGAGATGAGGCCGAGAGAATCATCAAGGACATGCATGATCAAGGCATAATAGAACCCTCGGACAGTCCTTGGTCATCACCTGTAGTGCTGGTCAGAAAGAAAGATGGCAGCACTAGATTCTGTGTTGACTACCGTTGCCTGAACGAAGTCACGAAAAAAGATTGCTATCCTATTCCAAGAATTGACGACACCCTAGATACACTCTCAGGCTCGAAATGGTTCTCCACCCTCGATCTGAAGAGTGGTTACTGGCAGGTAGAATTGGATCCCAAGGACAAAGAGAAGACTGCTTTCACTATTGGGACCGGATTATGGCAGTTCAATGTGATGCCATTCGGCCTTTGCAACGCACCTGCAACTTTCGAGCGTCTGATGGAGACCATTCTACGAGGGTTGTCTTGGAAGACGTGTCTTGTATATTTGGACGATGTTATTGTTTTTGGCCGTACATTCCACGAACATCTGGGAAACTTAAGAGATGTACTTGAGAGGCTGCGCACTGCAAATCTGAAGCTAAGTCCGAAAAAGTGTCACCTGTTCAAGAAGGAAGTGAAGTACTTGGGACATGTAGTATCTGAAACTGGAGTAAGTGCTGATCCAAATAAGATCCGAGTCGTACGCGAATGGCCAACACCGCAAGAAAAACACCAAGTCAGGAGCTTTCTTGGGCTGTGCACTTACTATAGGAAATTCGTGCTAGGATTTGCCAATATTGCGAAGCCTTTAACAAAACTGACTGAAGAGGGAAAGGACTTCGTATGGGATGTAGAGTGTGAACAAGCCTTCACTCGATTGAAAGGTACTCTTACGTCGGCCCCCATCCTGAGTTTCCCCCAGATGAAAGGAAGGTTCATATTGGACACGGATGTGAGTAACATGGCAATAGGTGGTATATTGTCCCAAACTCAATATGGCAAAGAAAAAGTTATAGGGTACTTCAGCAAAGTCTTGTCGAAACCGGAACGTAACTACTGCGTAACGAGAAGAGAGCTGCTTGCTGCAATCAAGTCCATGGAGCACTTCTATAAATATCTCTACGGAAGAGAATTTCTTCTGTGAACAGACCATGCAGCGTTGAAATTGCTTCTTCAATTCAAGAACCCGGAAGGTCAAGTGGCGCGATGGATCGAAAGACTTCAAGAGTACAATTTCACTGTGGAGCATCGTGCAGGAAAGTCCCATGGAAACGCTGACGCTATGTCTAGAAGACCGTGCCCTATAGACTGCAAGCACTGTAGAAAACTGGAGGACAAGGAATGTTGCCGAAGAACCACTATAACTGATGAGAATTGGCTGCCAGACCACCTGAGACAAGACCAAGAGAACGACCCAGAGCTGAAACTGATTTTAAGATGGAAAGCGGATGGTCGTAGGCCTGGATGGGGAGAACTGTGTCAGATGAATTCAAGGGTCAAATCATATTGGGCACAATGGGACTCCCTCCTAATAGAGGATGGGTTGCTAAAGAGGACCCTTGAGAATGAAGGAGGTACCGGATCCAGAAACCAAGTTGTAGTCCCTAGGAGTAGAATACAAGATGTATTGCAGAAGTTACATGATGGGACCTCCGGCGGCCATTTCGGCATCAAGAAGACCCGAGAAAAGGTTCGAGAGCGTTTCTACTGGGTTAATTGCAAGGAGGACGTCAAAGACTGGTGCAGAAAATGCGGACTGTGTGCTTCGGTGAATGGCCCAAGAGGAAGTCGTAGAGCCCCAATGAAGCAGTATAACGTTGGTAGCCCAATGGAACGCGTAGCAATAGATATAGCTGGTCCGTTTCCAGAAACTGACGATGGAAACAAGTACATCCTTGTTGCTATGGACTACTTCTCCAAATGGGTGGAGGCTTACGCCATTCCGAATCAAGAAGCCGCAACAGTTGCTGATGTATTGGTCAAGGAGATGTTTTGCAGATTCGGCATGCCTATGGAGCTTCATTCGGATCAGGGACGAAACTTCGAGTCCAGCTTGTTCCAGACCCTATGCGAGTTACTAGGGATCAAGAAGACCAGAACAACTGCTCTCCACCCACAGTCAGACGGTATGGTCGAGAGAATGAATAGGACTGTGTGAAAATACTTGGCCAAGGTTGTCTCCGACCACCAGAGAGATTGGGATAGGAACCTGCATCTATTCACCATGGCCTATAGATCATCCGTGCAGGAATCGGCAGGGGAAACCTCAGCATGTATCATGTTCGGTCGAGAGATGAGACTTCCTTGTGACCTGGAGTTTATGTGTACGCCTGGAACGGATATTGCGGGTGAGGATTACGTGAGCAATCTGAAGGGGAGATTGCACTACATCCATGAGAGGGTCCGGAAAAACCTGCAAATTGCAAGTGATCGCATGAAGACTCGTTACGACATCAAGGCAGCAGAAGGTGGATACGAGGTAGAAGATTTGGTATGGTTGTTCAGCCCCCAGAGGAGAAGAGGGCTATCCCCAAAGTTACAGAAGGATTGGGAAGGACCATATAAGGTTGTGAAGAGGATCAACGACGTAGTCTACCGCATCCAAAAATTGCCAAGAGGAAAAAACGTGTAGCTCATGTGAATCGCCTGGCAAGGTATGAGGCCGATCATAACGCTCAGGACGAGGCGGGAGTGGGAAGGACTACAACTCAGACCCCAGATCAAGAGGAATTGAGCTTTAATCAGTTCATGGCAAATTATGGAGAAACCGGAAAAGCGAGGTTCGGGATCACAACCGAGGAGCAACAAGATCTGTTTACGGTACCGGTAGACTACTCATTAGCGCACTGTGTAGCTGAAGATCTCAACATGTCCAAAGGGATAGCTCTCCTCTTCAAGAAGAAATTTGGTCGTCTAACAGACCTCATGGGACAACAACCTTTCCTTAACCGAATCCTGAAGTTGACCGATGGACCTCGTTACCTCTTCTACATGGTAACCAAGGAAAAATCTTATGGAAAACCAACTTACCAAGCCATGTGGAGCACCTTGATGAACCTAAGAGACGAGCTGGCTAGAGTAGGTGTGAACAAGCTTGCAATTCCCAAGCTGGGTTGTGGACTGGATCGTCTGAACTGGAGAGTAGTTCGTAACATGCTAGAGGTAGTTTTCCAGAATACCAATGTCCGAATACGGGTTTGTAGTTTCAACCCGAAAGGCGGTCCCGTAAAGAAAACGGTCTCCTGCTATTTCGATCAACAAGGGTTCTGCAGAAATGGGAGCGCTTGCAGATTCAGTCATGAAGGAAAGTTCGGGGACCGAACTTTTTTTTAAGGAGGGAGCAATGTAACAAAACCGAATATGAACCGTCTAATGATTATTACGTCAACAGAGGAGTTGCGCTTCATGCGCCGACAAAGGGATTAAGATCGCGATAAAGGGACCGCTCGCCATAAAGCTGTCACATAAAAACGTTTAATGATGGCATATTTATGGGACATAAAGAGGTCGCTACGATTGTTCTGGAATATGATGCATCTTTCTGGTAACTTCTAGAGAAAAACAGCGCCGGATATAAATGACTGAAGCCGATTCATGGATTCATTCATGAATAGAACTTGCCGACGAATGAACAGGTGTTCCTAGTGAAATTCTGTAGATAAATTGTGTATATAAATTATTGTTAGTTAAGTGTGAATATAAATTAGTTTAAAGAAGACTTGTAGTGTTTTTCTAATTCGCTGAGGAAAAACGTAACAATATGATGACTAAGTGATATATAAGTGATTAAGAAATTGAAGATTAGTGACACATCTTAACTTTGGTGACAGAAAATTTTGTTCGCTAAAATAATTATGAGTAACTGCTATAATACATACCTTGAAAGTTGGCATAAAATTTTCCCGAACTACATTTGTTGCCCCGAATGAAGTCATTTGAAAGCAATTGTTATATTGTTGGATATGTGTCAAAAAGTGTATAGAGTCTGTTCCTATTTCTGAAACCAATGAGTACAATGGTTCTGGTGGAGGATCCAATGGTATCAATTTCACTTTACCATTTGCGCAACACAATCCATTGGCTTCGTTTTTGTATTTTAATGCCTTACAGTGTGAGCAAACCGAGTTCATAGAACCAATAACAACACATTGGTAGTTACTGTAGTCAATTGACACATCGTAACTGAAAGCAGCTCGATTCAAACTTTCGCGATTATAAGTTGAATGTCGCTCTCACGCTTCACGCGTTTGTTATATCCGAATTCTTTCACGTTCATTTCCGTCGTCACGTTCTTGTGCAGTACGATTAGATCGGTAATTAGCTTGGTTTGTAGCATTTCTGTTTCTTCTACCTAAATTGCTTCGTCTTATAGGAGGCATATCAAATATAAATTATTTTTTCACTAATCACGAACTAAACGAACACTAACTAACCAAACACTCTGCACAAAACACTTTTGATAGATATTGTTATGAACTTGGGGTTCGATAATATAAATACTACCTCTCTTGACCTTTCTTGAACTACACTGAACTGAACAGGCCTCAACTCCCTCGAATATGCCCTTTTTTACTCCCTCAGGTGTACGGATATTCTATGAACCCGGAGTTCAATACAAATCATTTGTATGGGAAAAAGAAAAGGGCTATTTTTAGGGTTTTTCCAGCAATAATTCTAATTTTTCTCGCCGTAAAAACCATCCTTGAACTTCAACGAACATTTTAAAAAAAGATTTGGCCAGGCGTTGTTGAGTTATGCGCTTACCAACACATTTTGCGATCCATTTTTATATATAAGAAGATTTCTTATTATTTTCGTATTCCACTGTTCCAGAGTCAGGGAAAAGTTTTAGAAGAACAAGCGCGCAAAAGCTCCTGATCTCAAATCAGTGCTTTTCTACCTTTATCGAAATATGTTTTTTTCAGGTTCTCAAAATTAATATCAAATATCTAACGCGTGACATGAATAATACATTTTTAGGTTTTCTATCCTTACGCGTTTCGTCTCTGGCGCACACATTTGGACTCTTCAGTATGGCTTGTGTGTGCTATACCATAGACGCTGGGGATTTATTATTTGTGATAATTTAAAATGGCAGCCACCGGGAATTGAACCCGGCATCGATCGAATCTCGAGTCTTCAGTTCACTGAGATACCCGAGATCGATGTTGATACACGCTATGTGGCGACTTATGAAGGGTCACCACACATAAATCTACTGAAACTCACTGTTTACAGAACTGACCTTATATATACAGCTTATATTCACAACGATGGCTCATTAAACGTTTAAACGATTTTCGAAATCTAATCGGTATTTTGAGCTGGAAATTTATACGATGGAGTTTGAGATCATGGTTTTCACCCCTAAAATATTGTAGCAGATACTGAGTTCGGTCCCCGCTATCTTTACGTCGACGTGTGTTTCGTCAAAGAATTAGAGCACCGATGTAGTGTTGGGTAGTACACGTCTTAAAATTTAGTTTGTAAGAGGTGCCTAATTTTTTGTACTGAAGCGGTACATTGTACCACTTCAAATGAGGCGAGGGGGTCTGGCCGTTATGACGCGATACGATGTCGGGACAAAATTTCTACTAGTATAGACGACGGGTTGTTGAGGCAAAGAAGCTCCTATAAAATCCAATAATATTCGTTAAGAGGTACCAAGGTGACAAAGGCGCCGCTCTATATAATCCTCCGTAATTCCATAATTTACGACATCTGTGTACTGCCTACTATGAATCAGTACATCCCCTATTTCTCTGTCGTTTTTGTACCGGTGACCAGGATCAAGACTTATCCCCTCACCCTCTTTGTATTTGTCGCGTGACTTCATCGCTTCCTGGTCCTCATCGAGTCGAAGTGGGATATTTGAAGTGAGGTGGTACATTGTATAAAAATGAGCCGCTCTTACATTTCCTCGTCGTGTACGGAACAAATGAGCCGCCTCTTGTAAGAGGTACCCAACACTACACCTATGAATTAATCGCGAATGATGTGGTCGTTCGTATCATCACAATCTGGAAGTAATAAAGACCATAAATATCAAATAGAAAGGCAGAATGAAAGGTTTTCCCGAATAATCTCGAACGCTAATTGTAGAAGGCTCGCGAATGTTCTCGAAGGATTTACCAAAATATATAAGCAGCTGTCTGGGTAGACTATCGAGGTAGAGTAGTAAAGAGATGACATGTGCCGACAAAAATGGGATCAGTTCCTCCATATTGGTACGCGATTTCCGTCAAATCTTGACATTTGTTCAATTTTTCATAAGTTTTGTGTATCTGCATAAAACACTAATTATTTATATAAATGCAGTCAAATTTCACCCATACGCTTCAAGTATTTCTTTTTGAGTGCTCAAAAACCGGAGCGAACATCTGATTTGAAGTTGAAATCTGAACTTTATTTTTCCGAAATATTGGTGCTATTTTTTTTTTCAAACAATTGGTGCTATTTCATCCTTGCTCGATTGCATGTCATGTCGTCTCCTCTTTATTCTATCTCGATGTGGTAGACGGAGGGAGAGTTGTTCTAGGAGCATTGCAGATATGTATTTAGTGATAACTTTTGAATATTAATTTTCTGTGAACAAAAATTATAATTTTAAGTGGTGTGAAATATAAATTAGGTATTGTAACTGCACTCCTAAATTTTTTTTGTGTATCATTAGATAACTCATTTAATGGCAATCTCAGCAATATTCTTTAACTTGATGAAAAAACATCAACGGTTTTCGAGTTATCAGGATTTATGTTGAAAAAAATTCAGTGTTATCATTGAGTATAAATCTACCTAGAGGGGAAACGCAGGTCAAAGAAATGAAGCCAAAAATTCTACCGGTAAAGTGACGGTCTCAAGCGTGTAAACACGGCAACCTTTATTTCATTGTATTTATGGTTACAGCGACTTGGTCTCTCTGTTTGAGCTGGTCTGAGCCAGGGCCGGATTTATTCGACATCACCTCTCAGAATATTTCATTATTAGGATATATTGACTTACTGTCCAATGATCTGTGTATATTTAGATGACGATTTTAATGAATGAATTATGGGCATATTGTTGGTGATATCAAATAGGTGAAATGAATTTAGATCAGTTACGCATGTACACAAGAAAATTGTATGTAACATATATATTTGAATGAGCAATAAATGGACCAAGTTCTTATTTTATCACCCTAGTTCTGAGGAACAACTGGCTTTTCTCCCAAATATTTTTTACCCTCTGTATTGAGCCAAAAAAAAAAAAAAAATTGATAGTTTTGGCGCACAGTTAATTGCGGAAAAAAAACTTAGATTTCTGAAATGAATCTGAGGCAGTTCAGGTGAACGAAAAAGAAGAGAACGTGAAATGTTTCGGTGTATTCGGATGTTTGAAGCAACAGAAACAAAATATTCTTAGAGAAATTTGATGTTTTCTAGTTTTTCTCATCAAATCCGTCTGTTTACGAAGATCTTCCGTAATGAAATATTTTTAATTAATGATGGTAACTTATTACCTCCTTCTAAGAATCGATGAGGATAAATTCTTGGGATGACTCTACATAATAGTATTATTTAAGACGACCGTTATCTGATAAGAATACTGTAGCGAAACAAGTTTTAATGGGATCATTGAGTCTTCGACGGTTGATAAAAATACACCATTCTGTTTTAATGGTTTGGTTCAAACCATCAATGGTAAACTTCAAATGTGGGAAGAGAAAAAGGATTCTACTCTTTTCTTGATGACAAGTCGCTTAAATCAGGACCCAGTGGAGAATTTATTCTCTAAGATAAGGCAGCGATCCTTCTGTGCGTATTTTTAGATTGGGATTGCAATCCATCATAAGTGGCTATCTTGAAAGGTATACAGAAAATTCCAACTGTCAAAATGATCAAGATGTACATCTTTTGACATAGGAGGATATGGGCGGGTCAAATATTGTAGGGATAGGTGTGGACAGTAGCACAAATACCATTTCAGTCTCGGAAGAAACAGAAGATCCTGATACCACCTAGCTTGCGGTCGAAATTAATAAGGAGTGCGATATACCTATGAGCAGTCTAGAAATTCATTCCATTGCTTATTTTACTGGATATTTGTTAAAAAAATTCAGTGTGAATTTCAAATGTGACAAATGTGAACAAAACCTCATCGATAATATTGAAGATCTGGGAGACAAAGGAATTTATATTTCTAATAGAAACTATGCCAATTCAAATGAGACAATTCGTTTGAAAATCCCTTCAAGCGACTTTATATTGATAATAAAAATGCATTATTGGTTATAGAAGATATTTTGTCAACCAAACCAGAAAAAATAAGCATAAAACGATAAATTGAAAAAACTGAATCGATAAAAACCTGGTTAGCGGAATTCGATTCGGGTTGTGAAGAGCATCGGATATACATACTGACACAATTAGTCAGAGTTAAATTATTTAAAAGATTCATCTTCAAAAAGAAGGAAAATTGTAATAAAAGAAGAAAACTTAATATTATGAAAAAATCTTTAGATAGATTTTGAATAATTTAACCCTGAATAATTATATCCGATACTCTCTACAACCCCTTAGGCTGAATAGGTAAATTGACCGCAACCTCGGTGGTTTACTGCAATGGAATACATAAGGGCCAATTGGCCATTGAATTTATATATGTAGAAGATTCTCGAAATAAATCGTTATTGAACTTTATAATTATTTTTTATTTTTCTAGATTTATTTCCTCGCTGAAGAGCGTCCTATCGTTCTGACCAAATGCAGTAGGACCTCTTGAATCCGTACCCCCAATAATCTGAACCCGTACCCGCAATGCTGTAATGAGTTCATTATAGCACTATTTTTAGTACTGTAATGAACTCATTACGACACTGAAATAGAGAAAGGAATTTTACACGACAACGGCGCCGACCAATCAGAAACGTGACATTGCCGCGACTGTCTGGTTGGTTGAAAACAAAATGACTAACAAGGCAGTGCTAAAATAATAGTATATTCTACAACAACTTGCAGAATGGGCACCTTTTTCAACACGAATGCAAAGTACGAAATTCGAACGAAAAATATAACTAAAAACAATGCTGTAATGAGTTCATTACAGTAGAGAAAACGACACTGAAATAGAGAAAGAAATTTAACACGACAACGGCGCCGAGCAATCAGAAACGTGACATTGCCGCGACTGTCTGGTTGGTTGAAAACAAAATGACTAACAGGCAGTGCTAAAATAATAGTCCCAATATATTACAAACAATAAGGAATATTTTCCCAATATATTAAAAACAATAAGGAATATTTCTGTGGTAATCGATGGTTCGATACAGGTAACCACCGAAGGAGATCAAAAAACTTTGGGTCTGCGAGGGGTTTAGAAATGCGATATTTCGAGGTAGAAAGGGGAAGGCGATCTCGCGAGCGAAGCGAGCACCGAAAAGTTCATAAGACGGACTTTCGTTAGGTGCATTTCACATGCCCATACGACCACGCTAACATTTTCAAAAAAATTATCTAAAACAGTGATTTCCCGGTTTTTCGCGAAAGATGGTCCGGTAAAATTGAAAAAGGCTTTTTCCACTTACGCGATCAGGAAAAGCCGTTTTCATATGTGTCTTCCCCGAGAATTAATTGCTGAAAATAGCTTACTTCGGCTCAAACACAAATTTCCAGATCATCAATCACGTCCGACGTTCACAGAACATTGTCATATATTTTCAATTACACTCCGTATAATATTTTAAAAATTCTTCAATTCATAGGATTCATAGGAGCCCTGGTGAGGTCTTCTCTTATAGTTTAACAGTCTACGATGTGTATTTAAGAAATTCAAAAATTTACCCATCATAGAATCAGTTTTACAATCCCTAGCCAATTCATTTCACCCCTGTCGATTCCTACTCTAAATGACAATTGTCGTTGACATTCTAATCTTATGTAGATTCATATGTCATATTCTAGACGTAAAACTTAGTTTATGCTTGTACGAATGGAACGAAATTCGAAGTAATCGGCGAGGCACTCTGTTCATGGTTACACCTTTAGACCTTTAACGAATAATTTTTATTTTACCTTTGTAAAATTAACCAAGTGCTAATCGATGGAGTTAAAATGATATTCTTTTGATTTTTTTTTGGTGGAAAAAGCACCCACTGCGAATCAATTATATACAGGGTGTTTCGGAATCTAAATTTCCCAATTCATAAAAGTATCAATGGGTATTTTTTTTTGTTTTTATGGGTCAAATTAATTTGAGAATTATTTGTTTTCTGGCAATGATTTTCGAATTTCGCGGTGATTGCAAGTTACACCGCGAGAACATCTGCAGCTGCTGTTTTTTTCGGACATATGTGAATGAAAAGTCAGTATTGTTCTTACGGCCGCACTAGAGAGTACTCTCGCTTGACACATTAGTGATTACCTACTACGACAATCGGAAAATTACGATCCAGTGCTGTGATCCACATCTACACAACTTCAAACATCAAGAAAATAACGACAAGGTAAGAAGTTGCCTTATTTTTGTTATTGGGGTGTACTTGCTCGTATATTTAAATTTACTTTTTCATTCAGTTTTTGCGACATACGTCTGTTAAAATCATTTCATTTCACGGGCAGACCGGTTCAAGGTCAGGGTCACAGCGCGCATGGTGCATTTTCATCTTTGTTTACAACGGTAATTATAAAACGAATGTTTTCAACTTGTTTTCATCTTTTATAATATCTCTTCATTCAAATAGTGGATGCCATTTTGACGACAAATTCAATATTTTCATTTATTCAGTTGAACATTTTGTTACGATCGCTGTATTTCGCCTCCGGGAGCTGTTTGAAGTGTATTATTTACATACTTTTCAACTTATCTTTACTTCCTTTCGAATATTATGACTTGCTTTCGATATCTAGTGTAATTACTGGGAACCAATTTTCGAATATCATTCATTATTGACCCATATTTACTGCAATTCATTACGTACTTACACCAGTTTTCATTCACTATTGTACATTTTGAAAGTTTGTAGATCATATTGTATTATTTAACTGTCAACCATATCTTTTAAAGTACAGGCTGGTTTCCCTTTTCCACATTTATTAATACACGTTTCATAAATCTAGCAATCGATTTATATTGTTCAGTTGTTTCATACCTCAGATATTTCCTATATCGGATAAATAATATTATATTGATTCATAATGTCCAGCAAATTAACTAGAGCTAATTTACTGCGTCAAACAGCTAATTCGCGTTTAAAGGAAGCTCAAGAAATAGGCATTCAGGCATCAACAAATGAAACTTATAAATCGCAGTTTTTAGCCAGAGCTGATGAAATAGAAGGCACTTATGAAGATTTTCGTTCATCACTCAATACAATTATTGGTTTAATTTCAGATAAAGAATTTTCAGAGTACGATAAACTCAGAATCGCGGCTGATCAGGCATATTACTACGTGAAATCAATTAAAAATGATTTGTTATTAAAAAATTCTGCGGGAACCTCTTCAAATACTTCATCAAAAACTAGTTTACAACCTTGTAAGCCTTCAGCCAGAATTCCCAAGCTTTCTATTCCAACATTTTCAGGCAATTTTTGAGATTGGCCTAGCTTTTTCGACTTATTCAAGAGCATAATTCATGAGAATATTGATTTGTCTGATGTTGAAAAGTTTCGTTATCTTTAACATCCCTGAGTCAAGAACCTTTAGCACTTATTAAAGGCATTCCTCTCATTGATGCAAATTATAAGATTGCATACGAAATTTTAGAGAAAAGATACCAAAATAAAAGAATACTTGCCAGTCAGTACTATAATGATATTTTCAATGCCCAACCAGTACAGAAACCGACATCTGTGAAATCTTTTAAATATATTTACGGAAAATGTTGCCGCTCTACGTGTTCTTGATTTCCCTATCGATCATTGGGATTTCTTATTATTTAATATGCTTATGAACAAATTAGATGTTAAAACACGTACTGACTTCGACCTAGAAAATAGTGTTAAGCATGAGATTCCTACTTATCGACAGTTGGTTACCTTTTTAGAGAGACAATGTACAGCTTTGGAATCTGTACAAGTCACTACTTCCAATTTTCACTCTGCAAACGGGGGTCTCCCTCAGCGGGTTTCCCGAGCCCCTAGTAAAGGGCCTGTGGCTAGCTTCGTTGCTTCTGAGTCCCAGCCTGGTCCATCTGGCCAAAGCACTAAATGTTTTTTATGTTCATCTTCACATCCCTTATACAAATGTCAATGATTTCTAGCCAAAACTCCAGTAGAAAGTTTTTCTTTGGTCAAACAACACAATCTATGCGTTAATTATTTGATTTCACCTCATTCTGTCAGAAATTGTAGTTCTAGTCATAAATGTAGAATTTGCAAATTACCACATCATACTGCTCTGCATTTCGATAAATCATCAAAGGTTCAAGTCCCTCACTTCAGCCATCCAATCTGAGTGAACCTGTAAACGCGGTGGGGGAAACTCAATCTATTGTTCCAACATCTCTCGTCAGTACAAACTCTTCCACGGCTTCAACATTAACTACGATTTTATTATCTACTTGTGTGATACATGTTAAGGATTTCAACGGAAATTTCAGAAAATTCGCATACTTTTGGACACAGGATCCATGGCAAACTTTATTTCTGACGCTTGTGTTAGACATTTGGGACTTCATCGAAGAAGGATATCAATATCTGTGGAAGGGCTAAATGGAATGACATCATCCAACACTCAGGGTACAACTTCTTGCCTTATCAAGCCCTGTGATCAGTCTGGTCCAACTTTCTCTCTTGAAGCCATTATCATACCGAAGGTTTGTTCGAACCAACCCAAATTTGATATCAATCCTCAAGATTTGACTCATATTCGTGGGCTTAAATTAGCAGACCCTAAATTTTATCAACCAGGTCCTATAGATATGCTTATAGGAGCTGAGTTAATTCCTTTTCTTTTGAGGTCCAAACGAATTTTTGGTGGACCCAATCAATCGGTAGCCTTGGAGACCATCTATGGATACGTTCTTCAAGGACGAACCTCTACATCTCCTCAAAAATGCCATTTGACATCTCTTCATTCGTCTGTGGATTTAAATGTTGATCATATTTTTCGAAGGTTTTGGGAGGTCGAAAATGTCCTCAACCTCCTTGTGTGTCACCTGAGGATGAAATTTGCGAGAAAATTTACTCTTCCTTAACTTTTCGGGAGCCTACAGGCAGATTCTCTGTTCCTCTTCCTTTCCGAATACAGAATCCGTCTTTCTATGATACCTACACTCAGGCCTATAGAAGATTTTGTATGCTTGAAAATCGATTCCTGAAAATCCAAACCTCAAGGGAAAATACGTGGAATTCATGACAGATTATATCAAAAGAGAGCATATGAGTCCAGTCCCAACATCGGAATTTAAATCCCCAACTTCATACTATATTCCACATCATGCAATTTTCAAAGAACAAGTTGAAAATTCTTCCGTTATTCCCAAAATTCGCGTAGTGTTCGATGCCAGTTTACGTGACGTTCGAGGTGTTTCTCTGAATGATACTCTGTATACTGGACCCAAGCTCCAAAAAGATATATATCTTGTCTACTACTTAATTTTCGCTAATTTCGTTACTGCTTTACTTGCGATATCAAACAATTGTACCGTCAAATCAATGTAAATAAAGAATTTTGGCAATTTCAAAAAATAATTTGGTAATCTGATCCTTCTGAGCCTTTAAGGGAATATTATATACGAACAGTCACTTACGGTGTTTCTTGTTCCCCGTATCTTGCGTTGAAAACGTTACAGGAGTTAGCCAAGCCCGAAAAGGCACGCTTTCACAGAGCAGCAGAAGCCTTAAAAGAGAATTTTTATATTGATGACGGGGACTCCTCGGTAGTGATTCCGTCGAAGATACTCGCGCTCTTCAATTGGAGCTCATTAATCTTTTAAGAGAAGTCCTAGGTCTTAAATGGAATCCCAAGGCGGATGTATTTTCATATTCATATTATCCTCTCAACAAAACCTGTAGTAAACGGTGAATTCTTTCCGAGGTTAGTAGAATATTCGACCCATTGGGTTTCGTTTCTCCATGCTTGCTGCTTGCAAAGCAGCTTCTCCAAAAGTTGTGGCAATCCCACATATCTTGGGACGAGGAGCCTCCTGAACACATACAGCGAGTGTGGCAACAATTCAAAGTAGAACTACCCGATCTCGGTAATATAAAGTTACCACGATACTTTGGCTTCGATAGAACTTGAGAACTGAAGTACAAATTCACGGTTTTTGTGATGCGTCCGAAATTGGCTATGCCAGTGTGGTATATTTCAGATTTTGGAATACCAATAGTTTTAAAACCACGCTTGTTTGCGCCAAATGTAGAGTATCTCCTTTGAAAACCCAATCAATCGCAAGATTAGAACTCCTAGCAGCTCTATTACTTGCTGACCTCATAGCATTCGTAACGGAAAGTTTCAAAGGCCTATTTACTTTCAATGACATATATGTTTGGTCAGATTCCATGATTGTTCTCGCTTGGGTTACTTCGTCTCCGCATAGATGGAAAACATTTATTGCCAATCGCGTGAGGCATATTCAAGAAATAATCTCAATTTCATCTTGGCATCATGTGCCTTTCCATCTGAACCCAGCAGATTGTGCAATTCGCGGTTTATCACCGGCGCAACTTTCGCAGTTCTCCCTTTGGTGGGATGGTCCAGAATTTTTATTAAAATCTGTAGAACATTGGCCTACTCAGAATAACTTTTATTCTTCAAATGATGTTGAAATTCCGGAAGAAAAAGCGCCCACTGTTTTGTTGTCAAAACTTGTTACTACGGAAAATGTTATTCTTTGTTTGCTTTCAAGATTCTCATCTCTTCCAAAAATACAGAGAATATCAGCATATATTTTGCGCTTTGTATCAAACGGATTGAGGAGGAATGATATCTCAGGGTTCAACCTTTCTATTAGTCCTCAAGAAAATGATAATGCGCTACAATATCTCATTAAGGTGGTTCAAAATGGTGTTTTCGTTGAAATTCGGCTAAAAATAACGCAAAATGAGGTTTTACCAAAACCAATACTCAAGCTTGCTCATTTAGAGGTAACTGTCGACCTCAGTTCCGATACATTTTTGGCGGCATTTAGGAGATTCATATCTCGACGCGGACAATGTTTGTCAATAAGAAGTGATCAAGGCACCAATTTTAAGGGAGCTTATAAGGAGATGATCAACCTAGCTCAAGTCACGGCAGAGACCCTCTCCATTACATGGGATTTCAACCCACCAAGCGCACCACACTTTAACGGCTTAGCTGAAGCTGCGGTAAAATCTTTCAAAACCCACTTTTATAAGGTCATCGGTACCCAAGTTTTGAGTTATGAAGAATTTTACACCCTTATAACTCAGATTGAGGCTATGTTGAATTCTCGCCCTCTTTGTGCGGTTAGCACAGATCCAAATGACCTCCAAGCTCTAACCCCAGGTCATTTTTTGGTTTTTGAGCCACTAGTCAGCTCCATTCCAAATCCTGACCTGAGCTCTTTAAATATAAATCGACTGAATCGTTGGCAGTTAATTCAACGCATTCAAGGCGATTTTTGGAAAATGTGGTCCAGAGAATATATTCATTCGCTCCAAGAAAGATCTAAATGGACTACATCCAACCCCTCACTTAATGAAGATTCGTTGGTCCTGTTAAAAGATGACCAACAACCTCCTTTTCGTTGGCCTTTGGCCCGAATCATGAAATTACTTCATGGTGATGATGGTGTTGCACGGGTTGTTACACTGAAAACAGCGTCAGGTGGCACTATGCAGCGTCCAGTGGTCAAAGTATGTCCGCTACCCCTTCATTAACCTGGACATTCTTTTATTTCTGAAATTTAGTTATTTTTCATTAATTATCTCGTTAATGTATTTATTTAGTTTAGTTTGGGTTAAAAACATTCGTTTTTGGTGGGGGAGAATGTTTGGGAATCTAAATTTCCCAATTCATAAAAGTATCAATGGGTATTTTTTTTTTGTTTTTATGGGCCAAATTAATTTGAGAATTATTTGTTTTCTGTCAAAGATTTTCGAATTTCGCGGTGATTGCAAGTTACACCGCGGGAACATCTGCAGCTGCTGTTTTTTTCGGACATATGTGAATGAAAAGTCAGTATTGTTCTTACGGCCGCACTAGAGAGTACTCTCGCTCGACACATTAGTGATTACTTACTATAGTACGAGATCCGGCTGCAGAATCAGTGTACTCATCGAGTGTTTGCTGAAAACCAAATTTTTACACATATTTATGATTAGGAGAATTTATATCTACCAGGTTGCCTATCAAAATGTGGCCGCTAGTATTTTTAATTAAATTATTAATAATTCATAATCCGTAAGAAATTTCACTGACATGTTTTTTCAATGAAATGTCGTCTATTTTACGGCAACATCTATGAAGACTCTGAAAAATCATGGTTGCCGTTGCGCATCTGGCCGCACCTCTTCGCAGCCAGGTGTACACAGGTATGATTTTGTTACATTTATACACCCACAACGTACATTCATATTTTATAAATCAAATTAAAGCTAATTTTTTTCTGTTCATTATTATATACGGTTGCCTAATTAAATCTGGCCGCAAATAAGGGTTGCTGGCTGTTAAATATAGTGAATATTAAAAGTAGAGTGAAAGAGAGCTAGCACGCTACACCACTATTCAGACGAGGATAGCGATTGCCAGCTGTCGGACAGCTTAAAGCCATTGCGCATGCGTCAGATGCTATTGTTCTCAACCTCCGATTCAAACAATAGTAGGTACGCCTCAAAATAATAAATATTCCAAAAGAAACGTCTTTCTTTTCAAAATAAAAAATTTAAAAATAAATGACAAATTTAAAAATTACAAAACAAATGGATATTGATGATGAATAAAACCAAGGTTATTTATATAAAAAAATAGTGTTGTGCAAGTACTGTATGAAAAAGATTTGATTTTATTTAAGTATTACATCTATTTTACATATTCATAAATTTAAGTAAATTATAAATTTTTAAACGAAACAATAACATTAGAGAACACTTTTTGAATGAAGCATTATCAAAGTCTAGTACATTGTTTTTTTTTTTCGCACAGAAAACACGCCTTCATCTTTATAAGTTTTATTTCACCCCGATGAGATTGATAATTTTTCGATGCACAAATAAAAGAGCAATATATTATGTTGTGTATTACGTACTCCAAAATAGCGTGGTTTTTAACTTAGAATAAAAGTCGCAACTGATCCGTTGAGAACACTAGCATCTGACGCATGCGCAATGGCTTTAAGCTGTCCGACAGCTGGCAATCGCTATCCTCGTCTGAATAGTGGTGTAGCGCGCTAGCTCTCTTTCACTCTACTTTTAATATTCACTATATTTAACAGCCAGCAACCCTTATTTGCGGCCAGATTTAATTAGGCAACCTTATATAATAATGAACAGAAAAAAATTAGCTTTAATTTGATTTATAAAATATGAATGTACGTTGTGGGTGTATAAATGTAACAAAATCATACCTGTGTACACCTGGCTGCGAAGAGGTGCGGCCAGATGCGCAACGGCAACCATGATTTTTCAGAGTCTTCATAGATGTTGCCGTAAAATAGACGACATTTCATTGAAAAAACATGTCAGTGAAATTTCTTACGGATTATGAATTATTAATAATTTAATTAAAAATACTAGCGGCCACATTTTGATAGGCAACCTGGTAGATATAAATTCTCCTAATCATAAATATGTGTAAAAATTTGGTTTTCAGCAAACACTCGATGAGTACACTGATTCTGCAGCCGGATCTTAGACTACTACGACAATCGGAAAATTACGATCCAGTGCTGTGATCCACATCTACACAACTTCAAACATCAAGAAAATAACGACAAGGTAAGGAGTTGCTTTATTTTTGTTTTTGGGGTGTACTTGCTCGTATATTGTTTCATAATCTTTCTTTTATTTTTTTAACCAGCTGTCTCATATGCGTTCTCAATTCGATGAAATATTTTCGATTCATACATAGGGTGTCAGATCTTAGTTGCGCATTCGTAGCGCTGATTTTCACCAGAGTTTTCTCAAGTT
Source organism: Micraspis discolor (assembly GCA_030674115.1). Classification (NCBI taxonomy): domain Eukaryota; kingdom Metazoa; phylum Arthropoda; class Insecta; order Coleoptera; family Coccinellidae; genus Micraspis; species Micraspis discolor. Next base: position 30,167 of record JARTUT010002309.1, on the reverse strand, counting down.
TTCGTGTTGTTCCGCGTACGGGAGCTAATTTCAATAAAATGTCATACAGGGTGTGCAATTTACAATGAATTTGCGATCGATTAATATACAGGGTGTGCAATTTACAAGTTCTTTCGGGATTTTTGGAGCTCTTTTGGTTTCTTTGTGCTCCTTCTTGGTATTTAGCTTTCCTTCGAGTTTTTTAGCGCGCTTTCGGTTTTTTGTGCTCCTTCGGAGTTTTTTGGGTTCCTTTGAATTTTTTGCGTTCTTTCGTGTTTCATCGGGTTCTTTCGTGTTTCTTTCGTGTTTTTTCGCTTTCAACGGGTTTTTTTTGCGTTCCTTCGGGTTTTTTCGGGTTCCTTTGGGCTTTTTGCGATCTTTCATGTTTCTTGGCGTTTCTTCGCATTCTTTAGAGTTTCTTCGGTTCCTTTCGTGTTTTTTCGCGTTCTTTCGTGTTTCTTCGGGTTCTATCGTGTTTTTTCGAGTATCTTCGTGTTTCTTCCAGTTCTTTCATGTTTTTTCTCATTCAACGGGTTTTTTCGGGTTCCTTTGGGATTTTTGCGATCTTTCGTATTTCTTCACGTTCCTTCGCGATTTCGCGTTTCTTCGGTTCCTTTTGTGTTTTCTCGCGTTCTTTCGTGTTTTTTCGCGTTCCTTCGCGATTTTTCACGTTTCTTGGTGTTTCTTCCAGTTCTTTCATGTTTTTTCGCTCTCAACGGGTTTTTTGCGTTCCTTCGGGATTTTTTGCATTCCTTTGGGCTTTTTGCGTTCTTTCGTGGTTCTTCAGGTTTTTTCATTTTTTCTCGCGTTCTTTAGAGTTTCTTTGCTTTCAACGGGTTTCTCTGCTCTGTTTCGTGTTTCTGTGAGCTTCATTGATCTATGGTCTATATTGATCTATGGGCTTATTGAACTACTGGCCTAAAGATCTACGGGCCTTTAGATCGTCTGGCTTACTAGTATATTCTAAAACAACTTGCAGAATGGGGATCTATTCCAACACGAATGCGAAGAACGAAATTCGAACGAAAAATATAACTAAAAACAATGCTGTAATGAATTCATTACAGCTCTGTTTTTCGTACTGTAATGAACTCATTACGACACTGAAATAGAGAAAGGAATTTTACATGACAACGGCGCCGACTTATCAGAAACGTGATATTTGATGACGAGATATTGTTGATGATGGAGCTCGTGTTGAATGACTGTTTGGGCTATTATCATCATCTATTGTAATTAGAAACGTCGGAAATCATTACATCCACAATAGATGATGGTAATAGCCCAAACAATCATTCATAACGTGATATTGCCGCGTCTGTCTTGTTGGCTGAAAACAAAGTGACTAACAAGGCAGTGCTAAAATAATTGTATATTCTACAACAACTTGCAGAATGGGCACCTATTCCAACACGAATGCGAAGTACGAAATTCGAACGAAAAATATAACTAAAAACAATGCTGTAACGAGTTCATTATAGCACTGTTTTTAGTACTGTAATGAACTCATTACGACACTGAAATAGAGAAAGGAATTTCACACGACAACGGCGCCGACCAATCAGAATCTTGACATTGCCGCGACTGTCTGGTTGGTTGAAAACAAAATGACTAACAAGGCAGTGCTTAAATGATAGTATATTCTAAAACAACTTGCTGAATGGGCACCTATTCCAACACGAATGCGAAGAACGAAATTCGAAATTCGGCCTCTAATCTTCAGGTTTCGCATTATTATTCTCATACTGTATTAAAATTAATTATTGAATAATTAACCCTGTGAAGCAATCAATTCTAACCGTTTTCCTTATATAACACTGTTATCTTCAATTTTTTTTAAGATTCACAAAATGGTAGTGATAAAGCTGCGGGGTTCCACCGGATCCAGCTAAATTTCGAAAGTGTTCAATGGCATAAAAGTTTGGGAACCACTGTTTTCTATATGTATAAATTTTTCTTTTATTGTTTATTTTGTTAACCTTTGTAAATGAAAATATTTTTTTAAAGGGTTCCGGTTTATGGAATAATTGAATAAATCTGTTGTAGTTATTCTTCCTAACAACTTTTTCAAAGTTCTGTCTCTCTTGACAATCAATAAAAATTTGAAAAAATTTCAAATATTGTCGACTTTTTAAGAAAAAGCTTATTCACCTTGAAAACGATAGAAGAAGTTATCGAGGGAAGAAGAACTAAAACAGATGAAAGATATAGTCCAAATAATAATTCCATAAAGTAAGCGTTAAAAAAATATATCAACACCTATCTCTGATAAATTCCTGTTGAAGAACAGATTGGCCGTTGTAATTTTGAGTATGATAATTAAAAAATAAATTCGATTGTCAATAGAAGCGTTGAAGCACTTCAGAAACTGGTCTTAAATTTATCAGATGTCTCTTTCAGGAAGCTTTCAATAGAAGATGTGGCTTTGAAATAATATTGATATCGTCAGAAAGAACTGCCACTGAGTTTGATTATTTTTTTCGACTAATGAATGGACCTTGGTATGCAGTGCCATTTGAAGAACCAAGCAAGAAGGAATCAACTGCAAGGTAACACATTTACAAAAATTCTAACATTTCATGGTATGTAGAGGGTTTTATTACTAACTCAAAACCTTATGTTCAGTAGGTACGGTGGAAATTTAAAGGTATCGATCTTTAAAATTCTTTTAAACGTCCGTATCTGCGCTTCTCATCTGAATCGCAAAACAATAAACAATACTTGATTTTGAGGTCAATATCATGGCTGAAAAATTGTTTCCTGGCATGATTAATATTAGGGAAGAAGAATTAATTAATGTAGATTAGAAAGAATTATATATACCTCATTACCTTTATTTACAGCCAAAATCCCTAACCTACCTAATGTTTGTTTTGATTTTTGCGAATTAGATTACGTGAGAATGTAAGAGATTTCCCAGTTACCTATCTCTCCTCAATACGCAAGATCATAACCACTGTATAGACACCACCTAGTAGTCCCACTCCTCGGTTTTTCTTGTCTTACACCTTGTCGGACTCACGCATCATTTCCACTCGCAGAATGTGAAAGTCATCTATGATATATCTTATATAATATCTAAGCCACCGTTCATACTAAGACGATCTAGGATAACCGATATAAGATACGCGACACGCACAGACAGATACTTGAAATCTAAAAGGAGGCGATGAAAAAGTTCACAGCGCGATTGCACAACATATCCAAGTGCCACTTGCTTGTCTTTTCAGCGATTAGGATCGCACGATATTTCAAGCTGTGAACATGACGGGAAGAAGTGAAGATAATTATGTCCTTTTAATTTAGTGCGAAATTCTTCGAAAATTTCCACGTACACTAGACTACTACTACACGCAGACAACTCAACTAGCTACGTTTTAGCTGTCTCCTTCCTAATGTTATTAACTGCTAAACTATTCGATGGATTTGGCCCAATAACGAACTTGACCGAGATAATTTCTAAATCAGTAGCAAAGGACATTCGACCTATTCTGAAAAAATGAAAACTCTAGGTCCTCATAATAAACAAGGGATATGTTGTCTGTGACCAGCTGAGATTTCTTCCAGTGAACTGATTGAGGAATATTTGAATTGTATGTTGATAGGACATCTGGCAAATTAAATCAAATCGAATTTTGTATTTGGTTACGCTAGTAGTTAATTAGACTACAGAATATCGCTTCATCTTGAAAACCACTTTCTGAAATGTCTGTCTCCTAGATTCATTTTTGACATTTTCATTACTACCTAATATTAATGTTTTCCACCCTCCCGGGTTTGAATCTCACACTAGAACTGATTTGTTTTGTTCAAAAAACTCAGCTACGACGATAAATTCTGGGGCATACAAATTATCAGTAATCTCTCATTTATGTACGAATTCTTGTTGATCGAAGGAATATCTGATAGGATATCGAGTATTGCAAAAAATGTTTTTAGGAATGTTTTAAGAATTTTCTACCGTGTCGATTCCTTCGAAATTTGGCTAACCCTTTTATTTCAAAATCGTCCAAGGTACGAATTGATCGGATGAATATTTTAGGAATTATTGCGATGGATTTGGCCCAATAACGAACTTGACCGAAATATTTGGACAATCAACCTATTTTGAAATTATGAAAACTCTAGGACTCTAGGTCATCTCCTTCGGAAGATAGAGAGTAAACAGCCGGAGGGCCGCGTCCGGACATACTCAAATGTTCTTCATCAGGAAGTCGAACCCAATCGATTGAGATATTTGGGTAAAACGATAGCTCTCTGTTTCCCTAGAAACAAGCGCGCAAAATGAGGGCTGTGTTTCAAGGATTGCCATAACTTTCGAATTTTACAACTACCGGTTACCCACCAAGTGCCACTGATGAGGTGGTTATTGAACCCTGGTTTTGTGTATTTACCTAGGTACGATACTGGCCGAGAAAACATGCATGCGTGAATACCAGATAGTGTAAACTGACTTTTGCCGCACTCTGTATATATATATATAAAAATAATATTTTTTTCTGATGTGCCTTACCATACTATAGGTACTGCCACTGGTGTATCGCATTATGCGGTACCGAATATCTTCTATGACAAAGCGTAGAGATGCATCAATTTTGTACTGATCGTTATTACACCTAATTTCGTATGGAAGATATTGCACTGCACATGATCAAAATCAATTGTAGCACATATCGATTCCTCGGGATTGCATTCAACATGAATAGGAATAATTTTGTAATCTAGGTAATCTATCTATCATGAACGTTCAATTATATTTTTTGGGATGTAAGTCAGTACACGAAAACGCAAAATAACTGCTACTGAGTACTGACTGAAGCTGAACGAATACTAGACGAAAGTATGAGGCCACGTCATTTACTGTGCTCCGATTCCTTGTCAGATATTTTTGGCCGTTATAGTTTGAGTATTCCAATGGTATTCCGATGTACTAACTTTGGAATTCTATCAAGCATTTTCGTCGGTTATTACTCAAGTGTTATCACATATTATAAATGAAATAATATTAGGCCGGTCTTATCATTGGCGGCTGGTCCATAAGAGCACATGAGCACGTGCACCCTAGAAGAAAAAAATTGAAAATGCCAAATATTATTCAATATTTTATTGAACAAGTGTATTCTTGAAAGTGTAAATAAATAAAAAATATCTAAAAATTGACAATTATAGTCTTACACTATAGTTGAATATAGAAAATCCAAATTATTCCTTCAGAATAAGATACTGGTCTACAAGGCGATAATTAAACCGATTTGGATATATGGCATACAATTCAGGGGTTGTGCTAAAAGATCCAATATTCAAATAATACAAAGACTCTAATCCAAAATACTAAGCTCGATAACAGATGCGCCGTGGTATGTATCTAACTACATCGTTCATAACGATCTAATGATACCATTTATCGATGACGAAATCAAAAAACGCTGAACAAAGTACCATCAGAACGTTGAAGGACACGAAAACATCCTCATAGACCAACTGGCACGAGATCCCTACAACATAAGAAGACTACAGAGAACCTGGCCAACTGACTTTAATTAAAGTTTTGTACAGGAATATCAATATTGTTTGATAACTTCTTCATGTCATTTAATAGTTCAACATATTTACTTAATACTTAAGAATAGTAGATTGTAAATTTCAATTGAAGAGTTAAAAAAAATATATTAACCAAAGTTATTAATAGCTAATGATTTCATACATTTGGCAATTCCATATTCTATCGTGATGATTTTTTTGCTGTAACACATTTTTGACTAATCATTTCCATTTGTCCTCAGTGATATTCGTTGGAGGTTTGGAGTTACACACATACCGTTTATTGTAGTGGTGAAAGCAGATGGAACATACATATCAAGAAGTGCCTTAGACGATCTGGAGAATCTTGGAATAGATGTTGTTGTAGCTTGGAGCGAATAAAATCAAAATTCAAATGAAAATTTCCTATCAACATTAATATTTCACTTTTCTATAATTAAATGAGTCACATATCACATTGTCATTCTTCAATTTCCAACCTACCATCAGAGTCTAAAATAGTGGGTTTCATAAAAATCGCTGATCAAAAGATTCACAGAATACTTCAATGGATATGTCAGATTGACCAATGGAATGAAGAATTCACGCGATTTTTTATATAGGTGTACAGCCGCTCAATCAACGAGTTGATTAAAACCGATCAAAGTTTATGAAATCCAGTATAAGCTGTGAATTTTTAGATCAATTATACATATTTCATTGATTTTAAGCTATCAATTCTCATATTTTTCGGATAACAATCATTTAAGGTTGAGAAACTGAACTTTTTTCTACAGGCTAATCAACATACTTTTGAATCAATTCTTATTGAGATTCGAACCCGAGTACTTTGAAATAAATCATGTTGAATATTGGTTGTTTGGTCTCAGACTTCTTTATAATATTCCATTAACGAGAATATCACGTTCCTTTTGCATCACTATGGTAAAAATGAAATTAATTCTGATGAGTAATTTTCTTTCATTCATTATCGCTTTGAGTTAAAATCTGATGGAAAAACTTATTCAGGGTATTTATCAGGTTCGCATGTAATATTGAATTTAATGAATAGTTCAAATAGTTCAACTGTATACCGGGTGATCATCTCCTGATGCCGAGGTTATTTTAAGGGAGCATATAATGATATTGTGAATTTAATTGTAAGTATCCCGAATCGCAGTACGAATTCATTTTAATACGTATAGGATATTCCAGAATAAGATGTAGGTAGACCTTTTCAAATGTAAAACATGTATATAACCTTAGATATGAAATGGCAATCTCAAGGTATGATGAGTTCTCTATATCATAGATTCCCAAAGTGGTGTAGGTTGACCCCCAGGGGTCCACGTGAGACTCGACGGGAATCTACTGTAATGAGACACCGTTGAAGGAAAAATGTACCAGTTATTTCTCAGATGTCTTTAATCAATAATCGCTCCTTAATAGGTATATTAGTTTATATTCCAGTGGGTTAGTGTGCCAATACTGCATATGTTGTAATGATAACAATTTATACAACGACTTTAATTTCAATAACAATTGTAACAAAGATAAATTTTTTTTGCCCCACGATGGGGAGCAGGTAAGATAGTTTTGGAAAAATATTGCTCCGGCTAGCAACAGAGCAGATAAGAAATTTTGATGCCTCTACCCTAATCAATGAAAGTTCGAAATAGAACAGTCGTTATTCATTCCACTTTTTACAAATATCAGTTATTTACAAATGTATAGTCAAAATTGAGTGGAATTGACAAGATGTTCGGTCATGTATGTTTCACAGGTAATCACTATCCCCCTCACTGAAACTTATCTTGTTTATCCTTGTATATTGAGATTCCAGGAAAATTATCTCCTCTGGTGGTTTTTCAGTTGAAGAAACGTTCGATAACCATCTTCTCTGGTGGTTTTTCAGTCAAAGAAATATTCTGTACGCCACTGCTGCAAGTTGGCAACAAGCTCTCAACTTCAATGAATTTTGTACTTGATAGGTCGACGACAAAATTCCATAGCCCGACGGGTTTGGCTGTGAAATTCGGGTTTATCAGTTTTGACTTGATAAAAATCTCTTAGTTTCCATCGTTCTCTAAATGCATCATTTTACAAACGGAAATCTTTTAAAAGAAGAAAAAATAACCACGTGTTCAGAAAAGAACCCAATGGCGCAGATAATTCGACACCAAAAATTCAGAGAACTCTGGACACCGAGAGAACAAAAAAAATTAAATAATTGAAATTGAAATTGAATAATAAAGTTAAGTACAATATCAAGGTAAATGAAGGTGAGCTGATCCACCAGATATTCTCAAATGGAAAAGTGAAAAATGGCAGTCCGACCAGAATTACACGACATCCTTCCGTCATCTACACAAAAAATAATCAAATGCATTAAACAAACATGACATTTAGGATCGAATAAACCCTGTCTGATCATAAAATGAGAGACTTACCGGAATATCTCTTCCGCCAGGAAAAATTCGCACATAAAATCTACGAAAACACTGCAAACGTGTTATTTCAGCAGCTTCTCGACAGTGAAAGAAACCGACGAGGTCGAGGGACATCGATCATATGATATCAACCGATTCGGCGCGTTAAGTAGATCATTCCAATGACAAATGAAATGGTCACAGACAGTTTTAAAGCGGATTTCCGCGGTCAATTAAAATCGGTAAATCATGGTGCTACACAATGATTGTTATTTCAGTATTAAGGTTAGTTGCTGAAATAAGATATGATAAAAAACATCTCTACACCTTCCCTTTCTCAGATACTATGGCCACTGGTGAATATTGTTCTCCTAGAGTGAGAGATTTCACTTGAATTAATTACCAATCAACGATTACCTTAAATTTATATCAGAATAAAATCAGATTTTATCAGTTACAACTATAAAAGTCTTACAACTAATTAAATGTTTTATTACTTAAAGGTAGCTACCATTCACATTGCTAATAATCATAATATATAAGGGAAAGACTACATAACTTCTATATACATGGAATCTTAACTAATGTATTTCTTAATCCTATTTTTGTACACAGTACTGTGTCTTCCATCTTGGTCAACAATTATGCAATTAGGTCCAACTGCAGAGACAACTGTATAGGGACTTTTGCACCAAGGGTCCAATATTTGCCTGGCTTCATTGTTATGAGAACACAATCCCCCATCGAAATATTCAATTGGGATGCATCTCTGTCATGCGAATCTGTACGTTTTATTTTTATCCTTTCTAGATAATTCTTAACTTTGTTCTGCGTGAACTATAATGTAAAACGTATTTCTTGGTCATACGCTGCAATACTATAAATAGGATCTACTCGCTACTCGTATATCACAGAATATGTCCGAGCTAAGGTTAGCTTTCCGTGCGAAAGTTCTTAAGGTGTTTAATTGTGACACGACGTTGGGGGAATATAAAATATTTTCTACACTTATCCCAGTCGGTCTGGCTTTCATTTGTATACATTTTGATAAAATCCCTCAAGATTCTACCATATGATTTCTTTCACATCCTCCTATTGCTTGACTGCGATACGTTGTCGAAATATTGTGTTGCACTTTGAGTAGTTCGGAAAAACTTGATTGTGATATTATCTACCCATATCTGCTTTAACCTCTTTCATTAGTCCGTATATAAGAATGAAACCCTCTAAGATTGCTCTGGCTACTGTGGAAGCTTCTTTCACAGTATAGATACCTACCAGAAGTCGCACTCCGTGGATTTTCTTACACCAAGTCTGACTCGCGGATCTCGCAGGGATTCTAACCTCATATTGTGGTCCTTGTTTCCAATTCCAAAATGGTTAACAATTGTAGCGTATACAACTGCAAAAACAATAGTCTCAATAATCCTAAACTTTCTTTTTTCTCGATACCATTAGACACTGACAGGTAAGTGATACATATAGTATTGTGGAAAATGTTGTTTATTAAAAGTTCCGTTAGTTGAGTAGTGCTTCATTCAACCATGGAGATTCAGTAGCCCAACCACTTACGAATGGTATCGGTTGACCTTCATTATGCTATCAACCCAAATTTTGTATTAGTTCTTCAGACAAATCATTTGGATTCCAAAGATAGGTAGGTCAGAATGGATCCTAGAACTGCCAGAAGTAGTTCATAGAAAAAGGATTTGTAGTGAAAAATGATGCATTTCAGATATTTTTCAAGAAGGCACAGGTGAAAAGGTATTTATTGAATAAATGTAACTTGTAACACATTGTGACACATCAATTTTTTTGATTAGGAGTGAATGTTGATGCATCAACTTCAAAATCATATGGCCATAGTGGACTGGATAGCAAGAAGCTTTTGAATAAGGATCTCTCATTAGAAGAAAATAAAGGTGTCTTTAGCTGCTCATGAATTATATCAATTTTGTTGCTTATGGGATTGAAACTATGATGTCACTCAACTTCAATGAATTTTGTACTTGATAGGTCGACGACAAAATTCCATAGCCCGACGGGTTTGGCTGTGAAATTCGGGTTTATCAGTTTTGACTTGATAAAAATCTCTTAGTTTCCATCGTTCTCTAAATGCATCATTTTACAAACGAAAATCTTTTAAAAGAAGAAAAAATAACCACGTGTTTAGAAAAGAACCCAATGGCGCAGATAATTCGACACCAACAATTCAGAGAACTCTGGACACCGAGAGAACAAAAAAAATTAAATAATTGAAATTGAAATTGAATAATAAAGTTAAGTACAATATCAAGGTAAATGAAGGTGAGCTGATCCACCAGATATTCTCAAATGGAAAAGTGAAAAATGGCGGTCCGATCAGAATTACACGACATCCTTCCGTCATCTACACAAAAAATAATCAAATGCATTAAACAAACATGACATTTAGGATCGAATAAACCCTGTCTGATCATAAAATGAGAGACTTACCGGAATATCTCTTCCGCCAGGAAAAATTCGCACATAAAATCTACGAAAACACTGCAAACGTGTTATTTCAGCAGCTTCTCGACAGTGAAAGAAACCGACGAGGTCGAGGGACATCGATCATATGATATCGACCGATTCGGCGCGTTAAGTAGATCATTCCAATGACAAATGAAATGGTCACAGACAGTCTTAAAGCGGATTTCTGCGGTTAATTAAAATTGGTAAATCATGGTGCTACACAATGATTGTTATTTCAGTATTAAGGTTAGTTGCTGAAATAAGATATGATAAAAAACATCTCTACACCTTCCCTTTCTCAGATACTATGGCCACTGGTGAATATTGTTCTCCTAGAGTGAGAGATTTCACTTGAATTAATTACCAATCAACGATTACCTTAAATTCATATCAGAATAAAATCAGATTTTATCAGTTACAACTATAAAAGTCTTACAACTAATTAAATGTTTTATTACTTAAAGGTAGCTACCATTCACATTGCTCATAATCATAATATATAAGGGAAAGACTACATAACTTCTATATACATGGAATCTTAACTAATGTATTTCTTAATCCTATTATTGTACACAGTACTGTGTCTTCCATCTTGGTCAACAATTATGCAACTAGGTCCAACTGCAGAGACAACTGTATAGGGACTTTTGCACCAAGGGTCCAATATTTGCCTGGCTTCATTGTTATGAGAACACAATCCCCATCGAAATATTCAATTGGGATGCATCTCTGTCATGCGAATCTGTACGTTTTATTTTTATCCTTTCTAGATAATTCTTAACTTTGTTCTGCGTGAACTATAATGTAAAACGTATTTCTTGGTCATACGCTGCAATACTATAAATAGGATCTACTCGCTACTCGTATATCACAGAATATGTCCGAGCTAAGGTTAGCTTTCCGTGCGAAAGTTCATTCTTAAGGTGTTTAATTGTGACACGACGTTGGGGGAATATAAAATATTTTCTACACTTATCCCAGTCGGTCTGGCTTTCATTTGTATACATTTTGATAAAATCCTCAAGATTCTACCATATGATTTCTTTCACATCCTCCTATTGCTTGACTGCGATACGTTGTCGAAATATTGTGTTGCACTTTGAGTAGTTCGGAAAAACTTGATTGTGATATTATCTACCCATATCTGCTTTAACCTCTTTCATTAGTCCGTATATAAGAATGAAACCCTCTAAGATTGCTCTGGCTACTGTGGAAGCTTCTTTCACAGTATAGATACCTACCAGAAGTCGCACTCCGTGGATTTTCTTACACCAAGTCTGACTCGCGGATCTCGCAGGGATTCTAACCTCATATTGTGGTCCTTGTTTCCAATTCCAAAATGGTTAACAATTGTAGCGTATACAACTGCAAAAACAATAGTCTCAATAATCCTAAACTTTCTTTTTTCTCGATACCATTAGACACTGACAGGTAAGTGATACATATAGTATTGTGGAAAATGTTGTTTATTAAAAGTTCCGTTAGTTGAGTAGTGCTTCATTCAACCATGGAGATTCAGTAGCCCAACCACTTACGAATGGTATCGGTTGACCTTCATTATGCTATCAGCCCAAATTTTGTATTAGTTCTTCAGACAAATCATTTGGATTCCAAAGATAGGTAGGTCAGAATGGATCCTAGAACTGCCAGAAGTAGTTCATAGAAAAAGGATTTGTAGTGAAAAATGATGCATTTCCAGATATTTTTCAAGAAGGCACAGGTGAAAAAGGTATTTATTGAATAAATGTAACTTGTAACACATTGTGACACATCAATTTTTGTGATTAGGAGTGAATGTTGATGCATCAACTTCAAAATCATATGGCCATAGTGGACTGGATAGCAAGGAGCTTTTGAATAAGGATCTCTCATTAGAAGAAAATAAAGGTGTCTTTAGCTGCTCATGAATTATATCAATTTTGTTGCTTATGGGATTGAAACTATGATGTCATTCAATTAATTTCCTCCAGAGGCCATATATATATCTGAATTCACTAGAAATATCCATTAATTATTTGAATTTGTCAAATGTATTTTCAATTAGTCACTATTCGTTTTATTTATACGAGGGCCGTTCAGAAACTAACCTCCGGTTAATTGAAAAAAATACACCAAGTTAAGTAAAAATATTTTAATATATACATCTTACAACTACATCTTTGCACTATTTTTCGACATAGTCTCCATTACGATTGAGGCACTTATCGTATCTCTTCACATGCTTTGAAATTCCTTCTGCATAAAAATCACCCGCTTGTGCCTTGAGCCAGCCTGTGACCGCAGCTTTGAGCTCTTCGTCGTCATCAAACCGCTGGGACCCGAGCCATTTCTTCGATTTTCACGAACTTTTGCATCAACTGTCTGAACCGTCAGTCACCAATGATGGTCTACCACTCTCTCTTATCATGAACGTTTTCTCACTTTTAAATAAACGTACTCATTCACGGACAACTCCTTCACTCATAAATTTTGGTCCGTACATATAATTTTATATCAGAAAACCAGTTTTATGAGAAGATAATTCAATATTACCTGATAATTGTACTATAAGTTTAAATTAGGCTGAGTGAGTCTTGAAAAAAATTTATTGAGGCAAAAAACAAAAACAAACTCGAAGAAATCCATTAACAAACAACAAATTATATGCTTTGATAAGATGTTGATTTAATCTGTAAAAATAACTACATTTAACTAATCCCATTAAACAGGATTCTTAAGTTCAAAAGAAATTTGAAGCAAGAACATATATATGGGGGTTATCACAGAAATCAATGTTTTTTGCAACATTTCGTGTTGAGGGGATTGGCCTAAAGTTAAGAATTCCATAATCAAATTCCTCTTTTCATAAGTTAAATATAGTAAAAAATAGTATCAGTTTAAACTAAATCGTCAGAGAATTCATTGAAAAAAATTGTTCGAAACAATTCAATATAAAAAGAAAGTTTTTTTTCATGGAGATTTATGTTTCAGTGAAATTATAAGTATTGAGGATTTGATATTAAACAAATTTGATGCTTTCAATCACCAACTACTTATTTTTCCATATAATATCTACTTTTTACCTCAATTCTCGTTTAGAAAAATTTTAATGAGTCATTTCACTTACAAACCTAAGGTGCCTATGATTTTTAACACATTTCAAAAAGTTTTAGAGGCACCGGTTTTGAGTAAACTATTGAGTAAATTTCATTACTAAGTACTGTTTCTTTCGAAGTGATATTAAATCCACAATAAAACAATATATCTTTTATTGAATGCCTTCTAAAAATGAAATGTGGAAACTTATTACCAGCTTAAATAAAAAATATTTTCAGATAACGCAAATAACCTTTTCTAATAAATTTTTAAATTCGCGATGGATTAGATGCGCAGCGAGGAATGCGCGTGATCCCTTAGGTGTAAGCGATTTCAGTTCAAAATCTCGTGACTGCGACTACTGGTTAGTCCCTATACTATGCTTCTTTATTCGGTGATATTAATACATATTTCGATAATTCACCTGTGCAGTAACCGCCTATCTATTTCCTAGCGCTATTTTAGGAAATACTCCGACTGTATCATTACATACTGTTACGTTTTTCCTCAGTGAAATAGAAAAACAATACAAGTCTTCTTTAAACTAATTTATATTCACACTTAACTAATTAATAAATTAATAATTTATTTAAACAATTTATCTACAGAATTTCACTAGGAACACCTGTTTATTCGTCGGCCAGTTCTATCCATGAATGAATCCATGAATCGGCTTCAGTCATTTATATCCGGCGCTGTTTTTTTCTAGAAGTTACAAGAAAGATGCTTCACCTTCCAGAATGATAGTAGCGGTCTCTTTTATGTCACATAAATATGCCACCATTAATCGTTTTTATGTGACAGCTTTATGGCGAGCGGTCCCTTTCATCATTATCTTAATCCCTTTGTCGGCGCATGAAGCAGAACTCCTCCGCCGTCGCTGCAGTCCCCAAAATGTTGATATTCGGTTTTGTTACATTGCTCCCTCCTTAAAAAAATGTTCGGTCCCCGAACTTTTCCTTCATGATTGAATCTGCAAGCGCTCCCATTTCTGCAGATCCCTTGTTGATCGAAATAGCAGGATACCGTTTTCTTTACGGGACCGCCTTTCGGGTTGAAACTACAAACCCGTATTCGGACATCGGTATTCTGGAAAACTACCTCCAGCATGTTACGAACTACTCTCCAGTTCAGACGATCCAGTCCACAACCCAGCTTGGGAATTGCAAGCTTGTTCACACCTACTCTAGCCAGCTCGTCCCTAAGGTTCATCAAGGTGCTACACATGGCTTGGTAAGTTGGCTTTCCATAAGATTTTTCCTTGGTTACCATGTAGAAGAGGTAACGAGGTCCATCGGTCAACTTCAGGATTCGGCTAAGGAAAGGTTTTTGTCCCATGAGGTCTGTTACACGACCAAATTTCTTCTTGAAGAGGAGAGCTATCCCTTTGGACATGTTGAGATCTTCAGCTACACAGTGCGCCAATGAGTAGTCTACCGGTACCGCAAACAGATCCTGTTGCTCCTCGGTTGTGATCCCGAACCTCGCTTTTCCGGTTTCTCCATAATTTGTCATGAACTTATTAAAGCTCAATTCCTCTTGATCTGGGGTCTGAGTTGTAGTCCTTTCCACTCCCGTCTCGTCCAGATCGTTATGATAGGCCTCATACCTTGCCAGGCGATTCACATGGACTACACGTTTTTTCCTCTTGGCAATTTTTGGATGCGATAGACTAAGTCGTTGATCCTCTTCACAACCTTATATGGTCCTTCCCAATCCTTCTGTAACCCTCTTCTCCTCTGGGGGCTGTACAAACATACCAAATCTCCCACCCACCTCGTATCCACCTTCTGCCGCCTTGATGTCGTAACGAGTCTTCATGCGATCATTTGCAATTTGCAGGTTTTTCCGGACCTTCTCATGGATGTAGTGCAATCTCCCCTTCAGACTGCTCACGTAATTCTCACCCGCAATATCCGTTCCAGGCGTACACCCAAACTCCAGGTCACAAGGGAGTCTCATCTCTTGACCGAACATGATGCATGCTGGGGTTTCCCCTGTCGATTCCTGCACGGATGATCTATAGGCCATGCTGAATAGATGCAGGTACCTATCCCAATCTCTCTGGTGGTCGGAGACAACCTTGGCCAAGTATTTTCCCGCAGTCCTATTCATGCTCTCGACCATGCCGTCTGACTGTGTGTGGAGAGCAGTTGTTCTGGTCTTCTTGATCCCTAGCAACTCGCATAGGATCTGGAACAAGCTGGACTCGAAGTTTCGTCCCTGATCCGAATGAAGCTCCATAGGCATGCCGAATCTGCAGAACATCTCCTTGACCAAGACATCAGCACTCTTGCGGCTTCTTGATTCGGAATGGCGTAAGCCTCCACCCATTTAGAGAAGTAGTCCATAGCAACAAGGATGTACTTGTTTCCATCGTCAGTTTCTGGAAACGGACCAGCTATATCTATTGCTACGCGTTCCATTGGGCTACCAACGTTATACTGCTTCATTGGGGCTCTACGACTTCCTCTTGGGCCATTCACCGAAGCACACAGCCGGCATTTTCTGCACCAGTCCTTGACGTCCTCCTTGCAATTAACCCAGTAGAAACGCTATCGAACCTTTTCCAGGGTCTTCTTGATGCCGAAATGGCCACCGGTGGTCCCATCATGTAACTTTTGCAATACATCATGTGTTCAATTTCTAGGGACTACAACTTGGTTTCTGGATCCGGTACCTTCTTCATTCTCAAGGGTCCTCTTCAGCAACCCATCCTCTATTAGGAGGGAGTCTCATTGTGCCCAATATGATTTGACCCTTGGATTCATCTGACACAGTTCTCCCCATCCAGGCCTACGACCATCCGCTTTCCATCTTAAAATCAGTTTCAGCTCTGGGTCGTTCTCTTGGTCTTGTCTCAGGTGATCTGGCAGCCAATTCTCATCAGTTATAGTGGTTCTTCGGCAACATTCCTTATCCAGCTTTCTACATTGCGTTGGTACACTCTCCCCAGTAGCGGTGCGTAATCGTGTTATAGTCGGTAGTGTCTTGCCTCTCACTATATCGGGTCCGTTTTCCGTGTTCCTGTTATTTTGGCTTAGCAGGCTTCTTATAAGAGCGGCGAATATACCCTACTTCACCACAATTCCAACATCTAGGTCCTCTATTTTGTTGTTGTTGGAGAACTCGGCATATTATATCCTCTATATTTTCGGTGCTGTTCTCGGAATCATCCATGGTGCTCCTGATTTTTATCTGACCCACATGTGAAGCCTGCTTGGCTGCTTCGAACTCTAATGCATGGGCTAGAGCATCGTCCAGGGTCTTAGGTCGGGCCAACCGCAAGGTTTGCTGGGTCTCACTATCTCTCAGTCCGTCCACGAACGTCTGCACTGCATGCTGTTCTAGAAAACTGTCCGGTTGCAGTCGGATACGCCAGCCTTACCAACCGTGCGATGTCAGCTTCAAATACTTGCAATGTCTCTGAATTTTTCTGGATACGGCTCTTTATCTGGGCGTGATATATTTGCTGTATATGTCCGTCGCCGTATCTCATCTGTAATTTACTTATCAGCGCCCCGTAATCATTTTGCTGACTGGTTGGAATAATCTGTAAAATATTAAAGGCCTCGCCTCTCAATGCAACAATCAAGGCCGTCGCTTTTTCCTCATTATTCCATCCATTCGCATTAGCTGAGGCTTCAAATTGTCTCTGGTATGTGCACCAGGCCGTTTTACCATCGAAAGTTGGTGGTTTGAACCTTGCTCGGCCTGCTTCTCCACTACTTTCGTATTTTACTGGAATACTTCTATCTTTAATATTCTCATCTACCTGTCTGCTCATTTCGTTTAATCGATCCTCCACAATTTTCAACACACTTTCGGTATGCTCTTCCAATTTCCCTTGAATATCCTCTTCTATTTCCTCCTTCAAAATCTCCAAGTTTTCTAACCGGTCTTCAATATCTCTAACTTCTAGCAATTATCGGTCATCGTTTTTAGACGATCCATGAATCGGCTTCAGTCATTTATATCCGGCGCTGTTTTTTTCTAGAAGTTACCAGAAAGATGCTTCACCTTCCAGAATGATCGTAGCGGTCTCTTTTATGTCACATAAATATGCCACCATTAATCGTTTTTATGTGACAGCTTTATGGCGAGCGGTCCCTTTCATCATTATCTCAATCCCTTTGTCGGCGCATGAAGCGGAACTCCTCCGCCGTCGCTGCAGTCCCCAAAATGTTGATATTCGGTTTTGTTACAATACTATATCGAAAGCATTATGTGATGTTGGTGTTATCACAAAGGGTTAGTTATGTCTGCAGTTAATGTTATTAATTTTACACTTATGACATTAGTCATAATTTTTATTTAAATTTTTTTACCTTTTTTTTTATTTCGACCCCACAAAAGCTATCACAAAACACAACCCTCACCACAAAAATTCGAGCTATTTATCATCTGGGGGATGACTCTTCAAATCTTTTGTATGATATGTTCCACAAACTTTATTTCCACTATCTCTCAAGACATATGTCCACGGCGATACTCTCTTATGAATAATAAAGGGTCCCACATATTTAGGAGCTAACTTCTCCGTAAAATATTTGGATGCGTCCGATAACACAAAATTTTTTCTATAGACCTTTTGACCTACCACGAATTGTTCATTTCTCCTGCGCAAGTTGTAATATTTACTATTATGCTTATAAGCTTTATCCAAATTCAATCTAACATCTTCAAAAACCTTCTCTAATTCGAGTGATCTATCGATAACGTCTTGCCGATTTCGTTCAACAGTGATATGTTCATCATTTCCCAATTCGTCCGATGAATCCCTGTCCTCTGATTGTTTTAAACTCATTTCACGACCAAAATTAATGAAATAAGGTGTCAACTGAGTAGATTCCTGTTTAGATGATCGTATTGCGCAAGCAACTTTCTGAAGACAAACATCCCAATTTCTTTGGTTATCCTCAACATAAATGCTCAACATCGTATTGAGTACACGATGTATTCGTTCAACATAATTTGCTTGGGGATGATAAGCAGCTGTACGCAGAGAACGCACACCATATCTCTGCATCGTATTCCCGAACTCAGAACAAGTGAATTGGGACCCATTATCGGTTAAGATATATTTCGGGACACCCACTAGCATAAAAATATCATCTTCTAAAATTTTACAGATGTTCTTACTATTGGCAATTCTTAAAGGAAAAAAGAAAGGAAATTTACTAAAGTAATCTGCGACCGACAAAATATAGACAAAACCATGTTTCGTCTTAGGCAAAGGACCAACAATATCACAACAGATTAGTTCCCAAGGCCTTGTTATATGAGGTCGACTTAACATCTGTCCCATAGGAGGTTTTTGATCTGATTTGTACATATTGCATTTCACACAACGCTTTATATAATTCACAATGTCATTTTTCATCTTCGGCCAGTAACATTTGTCTCTTATTCGATTAAACGTTTTCAATATGCCTGTATGTCCACTTGTTATGTCATCATGGTTTTCTTTCATCAACTGACTACGTTTACTCTTTGGAATTACCAATTTCCAATCTTCTCCTCGATTCAAATTTGGGTACTTGTCCATAACATGTTTGTACAACTTGTTATTTTCGACCTTCCAAAGTGGGTAAGAAGCAGGTTTATTAAGAACCAAACGCCTCATTTTATCATACCATGAATCAAGATCGCATTCATTGATACTACCTACATCAATTATATCGACTCTTGGAACCGCTCTCGAAAGTGCATCAGGAACAGTATTCTCACGACCAGGCCTGTGCAAAATTGTAAAATCATACTGTTGCAGCTTCAAACTCCATCGAGCCAATCGTCCAGATAGATCTTTCAAATCCTGGAGCCAACGCAAACTACTATGGTCAGTATAAACCGTAAAGTGGGTACCCTCAATATATGGTCTAAATTTCTGAATAGCAAACAGTACTGCTAAACATTCCTTTTCTGTGGTTGAGAACTTCTGTTCGGCGCGTGAAAGTGATCTACTAGCATAACTTATAACATGTTCCCCGTCTTCCAATTCTTGCGAAAGAACTGCACCTATTCCATAATCAGAACTATCTGTCGCGACTACGAAGGGTTTCTCATAATCAGGACACTTCAAAATTGGAGCTGATACCAAAATTTCCTTCAGTTTGCTAAAGGCCTCCACACACTGCTGAGACCATATGAATCTATTATTCTTACTAAGTAACTTCGTAATTGGCGAAACAATTGTACTAAAATTTGCCACAAACCGTCTGTACCAAGATGCCATACCCAGTATACGACGTACTTCCCGGATATTCTTAGGTTCAGGTAAATCGAGTATAGCCGCAATCTTTTCAGGGTCCACCTGAAGTCCATTTTTGTTCACAACATATCATAAATATTTAAGTTCAGCTCTACAAAAGGAACATTTCTCCCTACTGACAGTTAAATTCGCTGCTCTGAGTCTTTTTAATATTTCATTTAGAACCTCCAGATGCTTTTCAAATGTAGGTGTTGCTATAATAATATCATCTAAATAGACGAAAGCATATGGTTCTAGATCATACCCTATAACTTTATCCATCAGCCTTTGCCACGTTGCACTACTATTAGATAAACCCATTGGAAGTCTTTTGAAGTGATACAAACCGCGATTGGGAACAATGAAAGCAGTAACCTCCCGTGACTTTTTTTCTAATGGCACCTGCCAGAAAGCACTTTTAATATCCAAAGATGACAGATATTTCGCATCTCTTAATTTATCCAAAATATTGGTCACATACGGTATCGGATAAGCGTCCTTCACGGTGACTTTATTTACCTGTCTATAATCAACGCAAAAACGATAACTATTGTCTTTCTTTTTGACTAGTACGATGGGTGAGGCCCATGGTGAGGATGAAGGTTCAATTATATCCTTCGACAGCATGTTCTCTAGCTCAATATCAATCTGTTTTTGTAACGCAGCCGAAATAGGATAATATCTCTGTCGGATGAGATCAGAGTTAGTGACAATTTTGTGCTCAACAAGAGTGGTGCAACCTATTTCATCAGGCATCTGATCAAAATTTTCCTTCAAAATTGCATTCAGAAGCTGAAACTGATGGGATGTTAAGTTTGTTGCGTCCTGGATAGAATCAACCTCAATAAAGCTTTCACTTGAAAATGTCCACTCTCCATGTCGGAGATCTGGAACAACACCAAAAGAACGCCAAAAATCTGCTCCCAAAATTAAACAATGAGGAAGAGATGGAACAAGAAGTGTTCTTAAAATTTTGGTCTCATTTCTCAACGTAAACGGAATATCGCATACTCCCTGTATACTACACTGGTCTCCGTTGGCAATTCTCACATGTGTGTTAGAAGGAGATTGAATTTTCAAACCAAGTCCTCGAATAATGCTCATACCCTTTTCCCCCAGAATGGTTCTGCTAGCACCAGAATCTAACAAACCCAAAAATGATCTGCCCATGATCTTTACATTTAAATATGGCCTTTCATCGCCGATAACGTTTGTTAGTATGTAGTCCAACTCAATCTCAAGTACTCAAGTTTTTTGGATCACACTTAGAGTGAAATTTATTGCAGTTAGGGCAAGACTTTACAGTATAACCTTTATTGCCGCATTTGAAACATTTTGGATCAAATCTTGGTTGTCGACATTCATTGCGCTTATGGCCAGGCTTTTGACATCGATAACAAACTAAGTCACATTGATTGACTCTGCCAGTACCAGAGGAGGTTGAACACTCCACATAAGCTAGATCAGGCTCCAAAAGTTTATTATTTTTACGTGAAGGTGGAGGTTCGAATCTTTCGAGATTTGTTTTCCGAGATTCAAGTTGTCTACAAAGCCTTAACAACTCTGACTTCGATCCTACATCAACCAAACTCAACTGACTCTGATAAAAAGGCTGTATATTTCGCATAAGAACTTTAAGTTGATGATGTTCTGGAACTTCGATCGACATTCGGTCAAAAAGACTATCCATTATGGACATATATATTCCTATTGTTTCCTTAGAACCCTGGGTTCGATTTTTAATTTCCTGAAGAAGCTTTTCATCATAATCTGGTGGTTGAAATTCTTCGCGCAACAATTTAACCAACGATTTCTAATCTTCAGCTAATTTACCATTGGCACGGAACCAAGTTAAAGCTTTGCCGCTGAATAGGTCATAAGCTGAGCGAAACAGTTCTTCAAAATCGACGTTACGTGCAACCCTCAACTCATCAACTCTCTGCAAAAATGCATTCAAGGACATATCATCCGATCCCGAGAATTTAAGATCCCACTTCATCAGCGGAGTTGACCTAAATTTTGTCTGTTTTTTGATAATAACACTATCTTCCTCAGAATCAGTGGAAGAAACAGATGAGGCTGATAAGCTGAGTTCCGCCAAATTATTCGACAACGAATGATCTGCCTCTGATGACCTAAACTTTTTGACCTTTTTCTCAAAATCGCTTTTGAGCTCGTAAAATCGAAGAAGTAACTCGTTTTTAATTATTCCATCCTTACTTTCATCGGCTGGTTCAAGTTTTAGAATACGTCTTTCATTATGTACAAGTTGAGCCGAAATTCTAGCAAAAAGTGACGTACTGATATCTCCATCAAACTTTTCTAAGTGTGAAGCAAGTTCTGAGTTATTAATCGCAATTTGACAAGCATCATCCTCAAATGAAATCGCGTATGGAACATCAACCCATTTACCTTGACTTTCCAATTTTAAGATATTTCTCAAAGATTTCCGCATAACATCAACAGTTCCAACCTTAAGTCCTCTAATTATCATTTCATAAGATAGTTCGTTCGAATTGAGTCGATTAATTTCAGATTTCCAGTATTGTTGAGACATCCTGTATATATACTATTTCAATTAATTTTCAAAAAATTCTCAAAAAAAATTCAACTCACTACTACTAATTAAATTTCTGAGTTGCGATAAAAGAAAATTAAAAAATATTTACTAATAAACTTCTATATCAAATATGAAGAAACTCTGAAATAGCATGTAGTGAGCACCACCGGAAGTATTCGTAGGCGAGGGTTTTTTTTTTATTCCTAAAGAATGACGATAAAATCAATACAAAAATATCAGCAACAAATTGGATGCATCAACCACAGCGATAACAATATCAAATTTGTTTTTCAATGAATAATCAATAATAACTAATCACATCAGCCTATTCTAAAGGATAGTCAGTACAACAGACAATCCACTTTTCAAGTTGAAAATAATATAAACAAACATCCAATAAAAAGTGATAACCAACCAAGCCTTAAAAAACGTTGGGCGCCATTTGTAACACTTTCGATTATTAATAATCTTATATTTCTTCGAATGAAGATGCTTTGCTACAAAAATTCTTTTAAGTGCCTCTCTTTATATCTCTAGAGCAGCACTGACTAGCTCAGTGGGATTTATGTGTGAGTAAGGGTTGAAAAAAATGAATGAAAAAAATTTACAGTGGTATCTATTGCACTAACCATAAAATATGTAAAGAATGAAATATATCTTCCAATCGGAACATTCACGTATACATTAAATTTATATTTAATGACACTGATTACAAATTCACTAAGTAATTATAGAGAATATGCCAAGATATATAAGAAGAAAAAAAAAACAGAGTACCTTGATACAATTTGCAGCTTGACAATTATTATATCCTAGGGCTTGTAGAAGATACATCCAATCATCCCTGGTGAAATTTATCAGCCTGGTAGATTTACTTTCGGTAGACTCATTCAGAATTGATAGCTATAATCTATTTCAGAATTTCCAGCAAGAAGTGAAACGGGTATAAAGAGCCTTTGATCTTGAGTGGCTCTGAGTGCAAACAAAGTATATGACCAACGTATATTCAATATCCTATGAAGTATGCTCATTCATGAAACAAGAGCTCGTACTATACTCAGCCAAATCCCAAATTATTAGGTGATCAGAATAAAAATAAAAATCGAAATATCTACTGATAAATATGCAATGTATAGTTACTACGTTGAATACTTCTCTCATACTGAAATCTGTTTTATTCGAACGATCTATCTTGTTCACATATGGCGCATATGCATCAGCGCAACACCGAATGTTTTATTTTATTTAATTGTGAAACCACAAATGAATGGAAAATGAAAGTGAACCGTTACACGTAGTCTTCATCGACACAGGAGCGGAGCTATTCGTTTTTTCTCGCAGCGTAACATCCAACAGACGAAAAAAGTCAGACTACACATTATCCGCCACCAATGGGTGGTAATCTCCACTTACAGAACCACCACCTTAACACTAAACTCCGGATCGCGAAGAGCATTCACATGGAGATTCGCAGTTGCTGAGGTATCGAAGACTATCATAGGCGCTGAATTCTTGAGCCACTTCAATCTGCTAGTAGATCTTCGAAATCAGCGACTTGTGAACGGAGCTACCCAAGTCACTACCAAGGGAGAAGTAGCTGAGTGTTCAATTCCAGAAATAAAAACGGTCACAGGATCATTCAAGTATCACAGACTATTGATGT
The DNA here is from genome assembly GCA_030674115.1 of Micraspis discolor. NCBI lineage: Eukaryota > Metazoa > Arthropoda > Insecta > Coleoptera > Coccinellidae > Micraspis > Micraspis discolor. The sequence continues at coordinate 6,198 of JARTUT010002309.1, read as the reverse complement.
CTTACTCAGAAATAACCCGACCAGAGGGAACTCCAAAACCCGTAAAGCACAACACTAAGCACGACATTAGCATAAAACCACTCCAGGACCACCTTTCTCTTCTAGACCACGACGCTTCGCTCCAGAAAAGTTAAAAATAGCCAAAAAAGAATTGGAATCCATGCTCTGACTTGGAATCACCCATGCTTCCAACACCCCATGGTCATCACCACTACATCTTTCCTCGAAGAAGAATTCTGAAGAACTGAGACCATGCTGATACTACTGCATGCTCAACACCCGGACCATTTCCGACTAATACCCAGATAGGCATATTCAGGACTTCACTCACATTCTTTGAGGAAAGAAAGTCTTTTCTACACTAGACCTAGTCCGAGCATATAACCAGATTCCAGTGACCGACGATGTCCCTAAAAGAGCAATCAGCGCACCCTTTGTAAATTACCTTTCATATCGTTCGGACTAAGAAATGCTGCCAAGACCTTTCAACGATTCATACATGAGGTATTGCGAGGCTTGAATTTCTGCTTTTTCTACATCCACGACATATTGATTGATTCATCGTCCGAAGAGGAACACTTAGAGAATCTTCGAATCTTTTTCGAAAGATTACGCAACTACTCTATTGTACTCAACCCAACCAAGTGTGTGTTTGGCCAACCAGAAGTAAAATTTCTTGGTTATCTGATTTCCGCTGATGAGACAAAACCATTACCTGATAGAGTCCAGGTCATCTCAAACTACAGATAACCAACAACAGCGAAAGAACTACAATGTTTTTAGATATGGTAAACTTCTTCCGTCGTTTCATACCAAGAGCATCAAACACACTGGCACCACTCAATGACATGCTGGTACCAAACCTAAAAGGAAAAACAAAGATAACATGGACACTAAACACCTCAATGGCATTCGAAGAAGCTGAAACGAGATTAGCATCAGCCACCTTGCTAGCGCATCCCAAAGATGAAGCACACTAAGCCGTCGTCACTGACGCATCCGACAGGGCTATTAGAGCCACTCTCCAACAACTAGTCGAAGATGAATGACAACCTCTTGCATTCTTTTCCAAGAAGCTCACACAACCTGAAACTCTAAAATTATGGCGCTTATGACAGAGAACTGCTGGCTATCTACTTTGCTATCAAATACTTTCGACACATGGTGAAAGCACAAAACCGTTGACACTTGCATTCCGACAGAAGCCAGAGAAGTGCTCACCACGCCAATTCCGTCACTTAGACTACATATCTCAGTTCTCCACAGATATATGCCACATAGCTGGATAAGGCAATTTCGTCGCAGAAACGCTATCCTGAATAGACGAACTCAAAGCCACTCTAGACTTTCAAGCCCTTGCCGAGTCGCAACGAGAAAATGACGAATTACAAAGATGCCTACACAATGACCTTGATTACGTCATCAAAGGTTAAAGCCGAACATCGCCGTGTACTGTGATACATCCAAACCACATGACGACCATTCATCACAAAGCGATTCCGCAAAGCAGCTTTTGACACTATCCATAGACTGTAACACCCAGGTATCAATGACTCCAGGAAAATGGTCAAACAACGATTACTCTGACCATCCATTGCATCAGACTGCAAGAAATGGGCAGGCAATTGCATTGAGTGCCAACGACCAAAAATGACACGACACGTCGTCACACCACTCGGATCATTTTCTCCACCAACAAGGTGATTCGAACATGTTCACCTAGACATCATGATCATGCCACATTCTGAAGGATTCCGATACTGTTTCACCTGCATCGATCGATTCACCCGATGGCCAGAGGCCATTCCGATGACGAATCAAGAAGCAACAACTGGACTACACTGGATAGCGAGATTTGGTACACCACTGATCAAGGAAAACAATTCGAATCATGCCTGTTCAATGAACTCAGCAAGTTGACAGGCACGAATCACATCTGCACTACCACCTTCTATCCAGCAGCAAATAGTATGGTGGAACATGTCCACTGACAATTAAAAGCAGCAATCAAATGTCATCAAAACGACCGATGGACAGAAACCCTACCTACCATACTTCTCGGAATACAAACTGCCTGGCGAGAAGACCTCAAATCCACGATATGTCTTGGAAGGCAGTTGGTTGACACAAAAAAATTGCAATGTGAAATGAAAAGAGACGCACTGTCAACTATTTCGGTTGACACGGCTTCACTCTGATTGGTTGATGTATCAGCACGTTCCTTGCACTTTAATGTCTGCATTGCGAGCTGTTCCATGAAACAGTCCGGTGCAGTAGGATACGCCAGCCTTAACAACCGTGTGATAGCGGCTTCGAATTCTTGCAGGGTTTCTGAGTTCTTCTGGCCACAACTCTGGGCTGGATATACTTGTTGTAAATATTCAGCGTCATATCTCATCTGGAGTATTAGCGCTCAGTATTCATTTTGCTGACTGGTTGGGATAAACTATCCTCTCATTGCAACAATCAAGGTCGTCACTTTATCCTCAGTATTCCGACCATTTGTGTTCTTCGGCTTCGAATTGCCTCTGATAAAATGTAGAAGGCGGTTTTGGTTTTACCATCGAAAGTTGGTGGTTTGCCCATTGCTCAGCCTGCTTCTCCATTATTTTCACATTTTATCGGAATACTCATCTTAACTCACCTTCTTATCCACTTTTCTGCTCATTTTGTCTAATCGATCCTCCATAATTTTGTCTAATTGATCCTCCATAATCTTCATCATACACTAGGAATGATCTTCTATTTTCTCCTGTATATCATCTCCTATTTCGTCCTTCAAAGTCTCCAAGGATTCTAACCTGTTTTTGATATTTCCGATGTTATCCTCTAGTTTCGAGCAATTGTTAGTTTTCTTTCTCAGACTATCATCATCTTTAATCCCTATGGATGCTAATTTGTCTTTGAAACTCTCTTTCAGGTACTAATGTTGTCATTCATTTTATTCCCCTATTTTATTTGTCATGTCCTAGGAATTTGCCTCTATTTTATTTGCTAAGGCTTTGGCATTTTCCCCAATTGGAATCCACATTCATACTATTTTCCTCAATTTTATTAATAAAACCGTTATTGTTATGTCGATATATTCAGCAAAAGCATAACCTTTGCTCAGTCCGAAGGCTGATTCCTTCACCAAGTTGAAAGTCCTCAGTTGCCCGAATGACATGAGAAGTTTCTTTACCTAAACGTGATAAAAAAAATTTAAACTCAAGTTATATTCTCTTTAATTTGATATACCTAAATGTGCCTGAATGACTTTTTACTATATTGAAATTTAAATATTTAACGAAATGAAAGAACAATATATAAATTGTAGTAAAAAGAAATATATTCATTTTTGAATGGATTGATCAGAACTCCATTCAACATGAATGAACTCTATTTCACCATAACTTATATTCGGTAATGAACCAATTGGTTTCCAATTGCTGAATTCAGGCCCATTTTCCACTAATAATTCGACACTTTTCCTCCATCTTCATTCTCAGGCTTATTTGAAAAAGTCCATACCGGCCTGATCCATTTTCCAGCTTGAGATCTCGTCACCAGCATTCAGGATTTTCCTGGCTAATTTTCAGAATAGTTTTCTCTCTATTTTAGTGAACCCCACACCTGACATCAATGTAATGTTTTTCCTAAACGATATGGCAAAAATAACAAGTCCTACTTCAACTAATTTATTTATACTACTCAAAGAAATAATTTATGTACATAAATATATATTTATATTAAGTGCTATGAATAGGAGCCATCGGCAAAGATCTTCAATCAACTATATTGTGTGTCAAGACCAGCAAGTATTTTTACCGGCTGATTGACGCTCTGGAACTCTCCATCATCTCCAGGAAATTTCAAGAATGTAATCACCCGTGACTTCCTTTATCCCGTTATGTGACCTTGTCACTCCTCAATTCCATCAAATTCAGCACAGAATGAATTACAACAAATTTGATATTTCATTTATTGGTACATCGATTATACTGAACATTGGAGAACTCGGTTGGCAACAATATACTATATTTTCACAGCACAATTTCTTAATTTCTTATGTTCATGAATTCTGATATAGTAGGTATTTGGCTTATCTGTGATGCCGAAGAACAATATTGGATCGGTGAAACTCAACAGTGATGAATCCAACAACTGTACATTCTGGAATTCTCAGACCAGAGATATAATTAGGGTGGAGAATCTTTCCGCCCCTGATAGTAAAGTGTGCATACCAGCTCAATTCGACGAGATTAAATAAAGGCAAATGAATTTCTGAGCAGAGCATTACCAGTACCACTAGCAGAGTATGCTCAATCACCGATTTCACATATATCATAGAAATTTTACAACGTTACACTCCCTACACCCAGGGAAAAAAGATTACTTTTTTTTTGCAACCTGTAAACCGAAATCTAGAGTACGGATCACGCACGCCAGAAAACAAGCCAGACAGAAAATAATGCATGGAGCCTCCAACATCTAGCATATCAGAGAAAAAAAAATATCATATATACAAAATCCATCTTCCTCGGGAGCCATTTTCATATCATTTACGTGCCACACCCCCTTTGATCTATTTTTCTTCCAATCAAATAGCTCAAACGTACATGTCGATAGTTTTTTGCGAATGGTGTATGGGCCGATATACAATTGGGCTAATTTACTTGTCTACTGCAGGACTGAATCGGATAGTTGCTTATTTTTCACATAAACTTTGTCACCCACATTATATGTGACTGGGCGTCTACGAAGATCGTAATATTTTTTGTCTTTCATTGCCGCAGCAGTCATTCTTTCACGAATTTCCGCATATAGTCTTCGAAACTTTAATTTTCTATTCTTTATTGATTGATCAGTCATCGGTTGATCGGACTGATCGCCGGCGACAATTGCATCATCATCGTTTGAAGAATGGTCAGTTTTGCAAACGTTAGCAGGCATTTCTCTGGCGAAAATAACTGAATAAGGCGTAACCTTGGTAGATTCATTCTCTTGCGTTCGCAGCGCACATGCGATTTTCTGTAAATCTTTGTCCCAAGATTTATGATTATCTGTTACATAATAGCGCATCATAGTCTCCAACGTTTGATTAGTACGCTCTGTGCGATTTGCCTGAGCATGGTAATTCTCGGTGAATTTCTGGGTAATCCCATAGGATTTTAACAAATCTCTGAACACCTTAGACTTCAATTGAGGGCCATTGTAGCACAACAAAACCTTTGGTTGAACATATATCAAGAAGAATTCCTCCTCCATAACTTTGCATGGAAGAGTCGATGTAGACGAACTATAACCACTATGACCAGCTCAATTCGACGAGATAGAGAGAAAATAAAGGCAACTGAATTTCTGCGCGGAGCATTGCCAGTACCACTAGCAGAGTATGCGCAATCACCGATTTCACATATATAAGAAATTTTACAACGTTATAACTTTAATTGGTTTTTATGGGACAGCTGGGTTTAATTCAAGTAGACGTCACGGATTGGTTCAGAAAATGCCGACTGTGCGCTTTGGTTAAGGAAGAAGTCGTAGAGCCCCAATATATAACAGTTTACGTTGATAGCCTAATTAAACGATTGGTAATGGTTAAATCTGGCCCATTTCCAGAAACAGAAAATGGAAACAACTACTTCCTTTTTGTTGTGGACTACTTTTACAAATGGGTGGTGGCTTACACCATTCCGAACCACAATCAGATGGCATATTCGAGAGAATGAGAAGACTATGAGAAACTTCTTGGCCAAGGTTGTCTCTGGCCACCAGAGAGATTGGTATTTATTTATCAGGGCCTACAGGTCATCTGTGCAGGAATCGGCTGGGGAAACCCCAGCACTCATAATGTTTGGTCGCGAAATAAGACCACCTGGAATTTCGATGAAGAACTCGAACAGACATAGTGGGCGTGGACTATGTGAATAGTCTGCAGGGGAGGCTCCAATATGTTCTTGAGAATATCCGAAAAAACTGACAAATTGCATGTGACACTGTTTAAAGACTCGTTTCGACACCAAGGCAGCGGAAGGTGGATTCGTGGTGAGCGATTTGGTATGGTTGTTTAACCCCAAGAGGAGAATAGTGTTATCCTCAAAGGAACAGAAGGATTGAGAAGGACGATATAAGTTTGTGAAAAGTTTCAACGACGTAGTCTATCGCATCCAAAAATTGCCAAAAGAAAAGGAACGCCTAGCGAGATATGAGGCCGAC